>SZWC01010351.1:9982-44669 GCA_023375785.1 Penium margaritaceum
GGAGGAGACCTGGACCTATGGCACCGCCGACTCTGCCACATTTCTCCATCAACAGTGAAGGAGATGGCTAAGAGGGAAGTGGTGCGGGGTCTCCAAATCAGCGGCCTTGATGGAACCAAGGAGACCGTGTGTGAGCCATGCATCATTGGCAAATCAACTCGGCAGCCGTTTGTCGCCAAGGGGACGCGTGCATTGGCAAAACTGGCCATGGTACACACAGATGTGTGTGGACCGCTTGAGAGCTCCATCAACGGAGCTCGCTACTTCCTCACCTTCATCGATTACCACAGCCGGAAACTCTACCTCTACCCAATGAAGCGGAAGAGTGAGGTCCTTGCATGCATGCAAGAGTTGGTGGCTGATGTGGAGCGGCAAACAGAGTTGAAGGTGAAGGCGTTCTGGAGTGACAATGGTGGTGAATATGCGGGGTGCCTTGGGTGGATGAAGAGCAAGGGGATTGAGTGGCAGAAAACAACTCCACACTCCCCACAACAGAATGGCGTCGCAGAGAGAGCGAATCGCACAATCCTTAACATGGTGCGATCCATATTGAGCAACGCCGGCCTTACACAACGGTATTGGGCGGAGGCGGCAAGGACAGCAGCGTACATCATGAATCTCATGCCGACCAAGCCGCTGAAGGACAAGGAGAGCAATGCGTGGAAGACGCCACAAGAAGTGTGGAGCGGGAGGAAGCCGGCACTGGGTCACCTCCGCCCGTTTGGTTGTGTTGCACATGCAATGGTGCAGGCACGTGAGGGACGGAGCAAGCTGGACGCGTGTACCTGCCAGTGTGTTTTCCTTGGATATGAGAGCGGAAGCAAGGCGTACCGGCTCTTTGACCCAAGGAGGCAGCAGATTGTCCGGAGTCGCGACGTCACGTTCGACGCGAAAAGCCGTTGGACAGACAAGGAGGCAGGTCTCTCCAAGAGGGAGGAGTGGATGCCACGCCTTGAGGGGGAGACGCCGAAGGACGTGAATGAGGGTGACGTCCTTGCATCACCACCAACCGGAGAGGATCGCCCGAGGGATGGGCGAACGGAACAATTTGTTCTGGCCAGTTGGGATGAGGAATCCGAAGCACCGGAGATGGACGTGGAGGTGGGGAGTTGACAAATGTCTCCAAGGTCTCCAAGAGAGGGGGAGCAGGCGCTTGGAGAGGATGGCACAGAAAGGGGACAGCAACAACAAGAACCACCTCAAGAGCCCCGCACGAGCAGCCCTGTGCGAAGAAGGACAAAACGGTAATATGCTGACAAGGGCATTTGGACTGGGTTCGCGCAAGAGGAGCCTCAAGGAGGCACTGCACAAAAAGGTTGGGGCTGAGTAGGAGGGAGCAATAAAATGTAAGCTCGCATCCCATGAGGAGAAAGGCTCCTTAGTTGTAGGTTGAGCATGGACAACTGCCATGGGTGATGCGCAAGGGGGAGATTGTTGGAATAATGCTCCTCACCATGGCAGGAGTGACTCTAAAAAGGAACACCAAAAAGACAAGCCAAGGTGGCTTAGTGGTTAATGGTGTCCACCTATAGAGGCAGTGGCCCGGGTTCAAGTCCCACAAGATGAAATTCCTTCCTGCCTCAAGGGAGGTGGAAAATAGATGCCAGGAAGCTAGCTCAACCTCTAGAGTTCCTCTTTAAGATTCTAGAAGGCCAGGTGAGGGTCCAGGAAGGTGGCACACCTTCTAGAAGGGGTGACTTGTCCTACAAGGCATCCAGAGGTGTCTTGGTCTTCTGGACACCTTCCCTCCTACTAGAAGCAAGCTGAGGAATCAAGGAAAATGCAGAAGCTTCTAGAGGAGGGAAGGGATGTCTTCCTAGGTGGGAAAAGGGCAGCCTACCAAGGAGCACTCTAGAAGCCATAGAATCTGCTAGGAAGCTTCAAATCTAGCATGCTTTGGTGTTCTGGAAAGCTTAGATCAGTGGCTATAACATTCCACTACTTGTGAGCCTTGATCAAGTGTTCATTCCCATTCACTTGAGGCCAAAACTATTACCTCACTCACTGAACAGATTTTGCCATCCTTGGAACCAGTTGCCTCCACAGTTTCAGTCTCTCCAAAAACAGTTGGTGGTGTGAAACAGCCACTGCTAGGGACCCTCCAGGGTGCACACTCACCCTCAGGCCAACACTGCTGGAGGTCGTGCACAGCGACGTGTGCGGACCGTTCAAAACCCCGTCAAACGGCGGCTTCAGATACTTTGTCACCTTCATTGACGACTGTAGCAGGAAGCTCTACGTGTACTTCATCGTAGTGCTCGCACTTACGCTATGCGTACCCTTTCTCTGTGCTGGGGCTCCTGGAAGAGGATGTTGGAAAAGGAACCATCCGGCTCGTTCACAAGAGCAAGTTCCAGGAAACTACCAGATGCGTGGTCCAATCGTCGACTGGACTTCATCACAGAAAATATCAGGTGGCAAACTGTCCACGGTCCAAGTTTTAGGCCGATCTAACGGTCGGATTGGAGATAAGAGTTTTTGAAGGTTCTAGGGTCATCGACCGCCAATATGTGGGTGACCATGGGCGTTGGCTCGATGCCTTAGCCTGAGAAAAGAAAAAGGCAAGAGGTCCACTTTCAAGACCCGATGGGAGAAATATCCAAAAAGGTCCTTGGTATTAGGATTTCCTTGTCAAAGTGTGCTCACTAGGAAAAAGGTACCTCTCCTTACGTTTTAGGTGAGGTGAGATCCTTGTGTGCTAGCCATGGACACATGGTAATTCTCCATGAGTTTGTAGGTTATGTGACCACTAGGAGTGTGTCATAAAAAAAAAATTCTAGCTCTTTAGGTACGCAAAGATCGTAGAGATACTGATCATTGGCTATGACGTGGCAAGCAAGGCGCATGGCCTCTACAAGAGGGATACTTGCCACGTCATCATCTCCAGAGATGTTGTTTTCAACAAAAGTTACGTCATTGGCACCAACATCATCTACGAATTTGCAGTAGAACCAACAGCTGATGAAGTAATAGGAGCAGACATTCTCCCTGACCTAGCCTCTCCTGAACCTTCTTTTACTATGACAGTGGGAGAACCACTCTATTATGCCATGTCTGATGTAGCAGATACAACGGCCTCATTGGTAGAAGTAGAGGAAGAAGATGTACTACCATCAGCAGGAGCAGTTCTGCCGGCAGCACCGCGCTAGCCGCCTACTAACGCTCCAGCACCAAGTCGAAGGTACCCTCTCAAGGTGCGCTACAAACCTAGTGAGCACGGGCATTTCTGGATGTTGCAAAAACCACATGCGATGAATGTCGTAGTTGCAGCAGATTCAGACGAGCCAACGTCCTACAAAGAGGCCATGGCGTCACCTGATGTAGCAGATTGGGTGCAAGCTGTGTAGCATGAGATATTGTCGCAGCTCGGCAACGGCATGTGGGAGCTGGCTGAGCGTCCACCTAGACGTAAGGTGATCAAATGCATGTGGGTGTTCAAGAAGAAGAGGGGAGCAAATGGAAACCTGGAAAAGTACAAGGCAAGGCTGGTTGCCAATGGCTACTCGCAGCATGAGGACATCGATTATATAGAAACCTTCCCCCCTGTTGCCAATTTTGCCTATGTGCGTACGCTGCTTTCCTATGGAGCAGCTGAGAACTTTGAGGTCCACCACATGGACGTCAAGATGGCATTCCTGAACGGTGACCTCGAGGAGGAGATTTACATGGAGCTGCCGGAGGGGTTCGTCATGGATGGCCAGGAGCACCTGGTTTGCAAGCTGCAGAAGTCGTTGTATGACCTCAAGCAAGCGTCCCGTGCTTGGAACCAGAAGTTGGATGCGGCGTTGCAGTGCATGGGGTTTGAGCGCAGTGAGTGTGACTACAGTGTCTATCGCTGGTAGCATGGTCATGAGGTGCTCATCATCATCGTCTATGTGGATGACATGCTCCTCCTTTCCAACAGCATGACTGCACTGTAGGAGTTCAAGGAGGCCACTGGTAGCGCTTCCAAATGTCTGATCCCGGGAAGGCGTCATACTTCCTCGGCATACAGATCACGCGTGACCATAAATCATGCTCTGTATTCCTGCAACAGAGCTGTTTTATCAAGGATGTCTTGCAGCGATTCGGCATGGTAGAGGCAAAACCCATCGGTACGCTGCTGGAGACGTGGCAGTACCTTGTGAGCTTCAATGGAGAAGTGGATGCACCTGAGCGGCAGTATTACCAAAGCGCCGTCGACAGTCTCATGTACCTGATGGTGGCAACCAGGCCGGACCTCGCTCAGGCTGTGAGCACTGTGAGCCAGCACATGGCTAATCGCGGACCTGAGCACCAGAAGGCAATGAAGCAGATCTTCCGCTGCCTTGCTGGAACCATCAATATCGGCATCACCTACAACGGCAACGACAACAGCATCATCAACTACACAGACACAGATTGGGCTTCAAACCCTGAGGATCGCAAGTCCATCTCTTGACATGTGTTCCTCATGAATGGTGGGGCCATCACCTGGTGCAGCAAGGGGCAAGTGGTTCTGGCCACCTCAAGCACGGAAGCTCAGTACGTCTCTCTCAGCTTTGGAGCCAAGGAAGCAGTCTGGCTTCAGCGTCTCATGGCGGAGATGAGTGGGAGTGTAGCAATTCCACTTCTTCTACGCGTCGATAACCAGAGCGCAATTCCACTTGCCAAGAATCCCCAGCACCATGCACCCACCAAGCACATTGACATTGCATATCACTTCATCAGGCACATGCTACAAGAGGGTGCTATCAAGCTAGAGTTTACTCCAACGAGCAAGCAGGTCGCTAATTTTTGCACCAAGCCAGTGACCCGTGAGAAGCAGCAGTTTTGCATGAAGGCATGTGCACTCAGCCCACTCTGACTGCAGGAAAGTGGGAGATTGTTGGAATCGGAGTCATCCGGCTTAGTTTCAGGTCCACAAGAGGAAAGTCCAATAAACTACCAGATGCATGCTTCGATCGTCAATCTCACTTCACCATCGGAAAGATCAGGTGGAAAAATGTCCACGGTTCAAGTTTCAGGCCGATCCAATGGTCGGATTAGGATATATGAATTTTCGAAGTTTCCAGGGTCATCGACCGCCGATATGTGGGTGACCATGGGCAATGGCTCCATGCCTTAGCCTGAGAAAAGAAAAAGGCAAGAGGTCCAGGGTCAAGACCTGATGGGAGAAATATCCAAAAAGGTCCTTGGTCTTAGGATTGCCTTGTAAGACTGTGCAGACTAGGAAAAAGGTACCTCTCCTTACTTTTTAGGTGAGGTGAGATCCTTGTATGCTAGCCATGGACACATGGCGATTCTCCATGGTATTGTGGGTTATGTGACCACTAGGAGTGTGCCATGAGAGCATTTTCTAGCTCTATATGGTGTGTGTGAGAGGTCAGCCTGATTGCTAGGCTGATTTCCTCTCTTGTGTGAGATTATGGATTCTAGTGTGTGAGCCTTGGAATCCATGGCTACGTGGTGTGGCTTGTGAGAGGGCTAACTTGCCCAAGCTCTAGCTCTATATGTACTCTATCATTTTGAGTGATTCAACTACCATTCTTAAGCACAAGTGATGCCCTTCCAGTCCCAAATGTTTGATGTTCCAAGGCTCCCTCTCTCCTCC
Organism: Penium margaritaceum; assembly: GCA_023375785.1. Classification (NCBI taxonomy): domain Eukaryota; kingdom Viridiplantae; phylum Streptophyta; class Zygnematophyceae; order Desmidiales; family Peniaceae; genus Penium; species Penium margaritaceum. The sequence goes on from SZWC01010351.1 coordinate 15,555, forward strand.
AGTTCAAAGAGATGAGAGCTTGATGTCTGTTGTCATGGGTGTGCTAATGGGCTTGCAGTCCTCCATGTTGTAGTGCTTGAGGACCTCCATGATGTACTTGGTCTGGTTCAGCTCGATGGTGCCGGTGCTTGATTGCGGTGGACGGCTATTCTGAGGTAGAACACGAACGAACCCATGTCCTTCATCTTGAACTTGTTGCTGAGATCTATCTTGAGCTTGTTCAACAGCTCGACCGATGACGAGCAAATGATCAGGTCATCCATGTCCACTTCAACAAGCATCAAGCCTTGCTCATCCTCGCGCACATAGACACTAGGGTCATTCTGGCAGTGCGTGAAGGTGAGCGCGGCCATGAAGCGGTCCATCTCCTTGTACCACATCCTTGGGGCCTGTTTCAGCCTGTAGAGTGCTTTGACCAGTTTGCAAAACCTTGCTCTCTGGAGCTTTCACTCCATCGGGCACTTCCATCAGCACTTCTCTATCTAGCTTCTCATAGAGCAAAGTTGTCTTGACATCAATCTGGTGGACCTCCGGACATTTTGTAGCAGCGATGTCCAACATGGATCTGATGGAGGCAAAGCTGACGATAGGCGCGAAGGTCTTCTCATACTCTGAGCCTGCACGCTGAAAAGCCCCTTTGCCACAACACTTGCCTTGTACTTGTAAATAGTACCATCCTGCTTGAATGTTTTTCCAAAGTACCCACTTTGACCCCACCACGTGCGCGTTTGGGGGCCTGTCGACCAGAACCCATGTTCCATTCTCTTAAATGGATGCTAGTTCGCAATCCACTGCCTCCTTCCACTTGGCTGCATGTGGCATGTTCATAGCCTCCGTTACAATCACAAGCTCTCCCTAAGCTAAGCATGACCAGCTGAGTCTGGTCCATTCCGCACTCTCAGCATCGTACTTGGGCGGAGGATCCTTCTGGCGCATACTAAGCCGGAGTGTTGCTCATGGTGCTTCAAGGCTTAGTTTGATCAGTTGATCCTGCGCTGCCAGTGATCCGCTGTTTGAGGAAGAGCCACCGGCCTCATAGTTTGACTCAGAGGCCTCGGATGACTCAGACTCAGTGTCAGAGTCGGTCATTGTGTTAGCCTACACACCCACTCTCCCTGCAGCTCCATCCTTCACTGGCACAATCCGCCAGTTTTTTGGTGCCTGATCACCTGACTTGAGCAACACAACCCACTCTCCTGATTTGGGAGCATGGACAGGGTCGAGCGACTCTCTCTTGCCAAGTGTCCTTTCATCAAACTCCACATCCTGGCTCCTAATGAGCTTTCAAGCCGCATGGTCCCACAGCCTATATGCCTTGTGTGAGGTGTCCTATCCAACCATTACACACTTACGAGCGCGTGCATCTAGCTTGCCACTTCCTTCTCCTGATTGGTCCTTTGCACAGGCAATACAACCAATGCTTCTTTAGTGTCTGCCTCTGGTGGAAAACTCTGTTAAGAGTCTCGAAGGTAAGAACTGCACTCAATGACAGACAATTGACAGGTTCTTATAGTCCTAGAGCCAGCCTATAGCCTAGGCGTGGATCTTTGGACAGGCATAGGACGGACTAGGCATGCACTCCTCCCTTGGAGTCAGTCCCCTAAGTCTGGTCCAGATAGACAAGGCATGCACTGCTCCTTTGGAGCAAGTCCCCTTGGTCTAACATGGATAGTATAGCCAGCAAATACTACCTAGGACAACTCCTTGTGGCATAGACGTTCCTGAGTTAGTCTCTGGAGCGAGAGGTCGCTGGGTCAAATCCCAACCCGGTGACTGATTTTCTTTGTGACCAAATGGGGGACAGGAAGGTACTAAGAGACATCTTAGAACATTCCAAGGTCCTTCTTGGTGGCTAGCGCCACTTGGCAGTCACAAGGAACGCCATGTAGGCAGGGGGGATGACGCAATACCGATTGTCCCCAAAGTGGCTCATCCAAGGAGCCACTACGCGCCTAGGCTAGAGGCTGGCTGTAGGACAATAAGAACCTGTCAGATGCCTGTCATTGAGCACAGTTCTTACCTTTAAGACTCCTAACAAAGTTGTCCACCCAAGGCAGACACTAAAGAAGCATTGGTTGGTCTAAGCCCCAGGAGTTCGCTCCTCGCGCGAGAGTGACTAGGTGCTAAGGACACAGTGCAAGGAAGTGATTCTTATGAACTGCTCACCGTGGAACCTTGGCTCTGAGGGTGATATCATCTCTTGGTTGCAATACCAAGAGCGGTCGGCGGGAACCTTTGTGTCGGAACCTGTTTTCTAGACCGTCGCCTGAGGCAGGTTGACAAAGAGTTATTGGCCTACACTGACTAGTTGTACGGCACACTTCTGCACACTCTCTTGCCCTCTCTGTCTTCAAGCACGCATCAGCTCCATTAGCTCCATCTCCTCCATCTGCTCCATCAGCTCCAACGGCAGGTGTTGGCACTTAGCGAACAAGGGCCAAGGATAAGCTCTGCCCTTGGAGGTACAACCCTTGGGCCCTAACGAGGATAAGCTCTGCCCTTGGAGGCACGACCCTAGGTCTGCTGGTGTGCGTTTTCCTCTGTTTGTAGGTGATTAACGGCTGAGGGGTAAGCGACGGATCTGCACCTTCTAAACCGGTAGCAAACAACAGCCTGCATCACCCTACATTGGCCTTAACGAAGCAGAGAAGCAGAGAAGGAGAGAAGCAATATGATGATACCTGCGACGCTCACTCTCGAGCACGTCAATGGTGGGATGTTAAAGTTCACAGGGTATGGTTTTCCCCTGTGGAGATGGCATTTTGAGATTGTCATGAGGGTGCGTGGATACTTGAAGATGTTCCTTGTAGAAGAGGTTGAACCTCCAAAAACACATCCTGGATATGAAGTGTGGAGTGTCAAAAATGACATGGCGCTTGCGATTCTTGTGACATGAGTGCATGAGTCACAGCATGTCCACCTCCAATGTATCACACATGCATTAATGGCTTATGAGAAGCTTGCACATGTACACCAATCAACGGCTCTTGAAAATTGCCTCTTCATCCTTCAAAAGCTGATTTCGATGAGGGTGAGCGAGGGAGAGTCGATTCCGGACTTCCTGTTGCAGTTTGAGGGACTGCTGCAGCAAGTGACCCAAATTGACTAGTAAATTGACACCAACATGCAGGCCATGATCCTCCTCATTTCGCTACCAGAAAGCTGGGGTCCCCTGGTCATCGTCTTTGGCAGTTGGAAGGAGGAGGATTTGACGTATGAGGCAGTGTCCGAGTACGTGCGCAACGAGGCCATGCGTTGTAGCGGTAGTGAGGCTAACATTCCAGCCTATGCTGCACACTACAACACTCGTGGCAACGACTCCTCTTCTGGTTTGAGAAGCAGCGGAAGTGGTGGCGGTGAAGAAAAAGGCAATGGTGGTGGTGGAAAGAGTTCAAAGCGTCCTAGGAAGTGTCATAACTGTAGCAAGCCTGGGCAATTGGCACGGGAGTGCAAGGCTCCCTAGAAGGAAGACGGAGATCATGGTGGTAGATATGAGGGCAAAGGAAAGGGTAAGAAGGAGTTGACGAACATGATGGTTGAGAGCTTATCGTGTTATTCTTGAGTCATGTGGCCTGAGGCTCCGGTCTAGAAAACAGCGCCGACACAATGGCAACTGTCAACCGTCCAAGGGAATTTTACTTAAGGATCACGATCACCCCCAAGAAATTCACTATTCCTCTTGTGAGACCGAGCTTCTCAGGTGTTTTTGCTCAAGGTCTTAGGTGCTCCCGCCCTCTAAGCCTTCTTCTTCCTTGGTGTGAGAGTCCAACAAATGAAGTCAACACTCTCACACGAGCAAGATTACAACCACCTTAGCAGTTCATATCAAGCTCAGTCTCAAGCACACAGCTCAAACAAGAGACATCAAGTGAAGGAGTAGTTGAGGCAATGGCAAGTACAAGGCATAAATAGCTGAGGAGTGCCTTTGGCAGCCAAAGCGCGCGTGCCTTGGCAAACCCCAAGCGCGCGCGCCTCGGCCGATGTCACTCCTTAAATTAAGGAGGTCATCTCCTCAATCAGGGAAGACATCCCCTTATCCAAGGCACATCTTGCATCTTCCAATCCGACCATTGGATCAGCCCGAAACTTGGATAGCTAACAGTTGACACCTGCTCTTTCCATCGGTACGGTCAGATTGACAATCTGAATAGCCATCATCAGAAAAACCCAGGGGACTTATCCTTGAACAAGGACAGTGCATTCCTGGTCTGTTGGACCGGACCCATGGGACTTGCTCCACATGAGCAGTGCATGCCTGGTCCGTCCACTACGTGCCAATTCTGGAGACTAGTGGCCAAGGGGCATTCAAATAACAACAATATCTCCCTTGCACCTGTAGCCACATATCCTGTCTTCAGTCTTCGTCACTGAAGCTCTTTATGCCGATACCCTGTCTTCCTGCAATGTGGAGTTCTCGGTGAAAGGGTTTTGTCAGCATGTCAGCCCGGTTGAGCTTGGACGCAACGTGCTCCAGCTCTAGCACTCCCTTAGCGACCAGGTTGCGACTGAAGTGGTACCAAAATTTGATGTGTTTTGTCCTCTGCGTCAAGGTGCCATTTTTGGACATGTTGATGGCAGACTTGTTGTCCACCTTGACCACCGTTGTGGCCGATTGAGGTGCTTGTATCTCTTGGAGCAGGCTACGCAGCCACATTGTCACCTTGCACACTTCCGCTAGAGCGATGTTCTCTACTTTGGCAGTGGAGAGGGAGATGGAGTCCTGCTTACGGCTTGCCCATGAAACGGCTCCTCCGTTCAGCACGCACACGTAGCCCGACGTGGACTTGCGGTCGTCAACATTCCCGGCCCAATCTGCATCAGTATACACCATGAGCCACAAGGATTCGGACTGTGGCATCCCACCGTACTGGATGCCCAAGTGCCGCCTGCCCTTCAGGTAGCAAAAGATGTGCTTCACTGCTTGCCAGTGTTGTGGCCTAGGGTTGGCCACATACCTGCTCACCTGCCCCACAGTGTGGCAGATGTCGAAGCGAGTCGCAACCATCACGTACATTAGACTGCCCACGGCACACTGATTTGGCACGCCTGCCATGTCAACCTGCTGTGCTTTGTTGGTAGGAGCGGCACCTGAGGTGAGGATGCAATCTGCTGCCACGGGGGTACTGGCGGGTTTGTAGTCCTCCATGCGTACAGCTTGATGATGTGATCAATGTATTTGGTCTGGCTGAGCCTCATGGTGCCGGCTGAGCGATCCCGCGTGACACTGATGCCTAGGTCAATGTTGACTTTGGTACCTCAGACAACGATACAACGTTGTGGACAACGGTACATCGTTGTAGGTAGGGACAGGCACATCGATGCGGGGGGGGGGCAGATTTCACCCATACTGCGCATTGAACACCAAGTACAAGAAATAGTTTTTCCAGTCATTTCTAGCAACCATTCAGAAAACTCAAATAACAACTTTCTAGTCACTATGTTAATCATCATATTGTATTGCGGCTGCCTTGTCTTAGCAATACAATGCACCACTACCAATGCATTTACACCCATGGTTACTGAGTTTTGCACATCATCATGTGGCTTTGGACCCAAGCATTCCACCAAAACATTGAACATTGCACCTTAGCATTGCACATTGCACGCAAGTTCTGGAACAGAGCAAACTGTTGATAGAAAAAACTCCATTGAGAACACACGTCAGAGAGTTGCAGGCACTAGGAAATGGATCATGACCTAATCACGGTCAAACTTCTTTTTTCCACGGGCAGGACGCTTCTGGCTAGATCCAGTAGCTGCATTGCCAACTCCTGTTGCTGTTGTTGAACGCTTGGTCCCACTGGTAGATCCTGCTGCTGTTGTAGGTGAGGTGGGTCTGTCATTTGGGTTCTCATCATTCTTGGTTTCTACACCACCCTCTCCCCCTGCCTCAGTCCCACCACCTCACTCAGTAGGCACTAATGCAGTTGTGGCTGACACTTTCTCCCACATGCGAACACGGCGGGCATGTGGCAGGCCCGGGGAATCTCCCATGCTGCGGATGTGTGCCTCCACCTCCACCACCTCATCATCAAATGTGGACTCCTCCTCCTCCTCCTCCTGTTCCTCGTCACCACTACTTTCATCACTGTCACCATCACCCTGCTCCACCTCATCTCCCTCTTCCACTATGTCCCCATCCTGCTCGCTTGTATCCCCTTCCTCTATGTCCACCGCCCTAAAGAGCTGCTCTGCTGCACGCCTGCCATTGCAGCCATAGTGTTTGCGAAGCCTCACGTTGCACCTCACGAGCAGCTCTAGTGTCGACACAAGCAAGCGGTTCCTCCTAGCAGTGTGCACGAGCTCGTGAGTAGAGAATGCCCTTTCACATTCAGAGGATGAGCAAGGCTGAGACAACAGTTTCAGGGCAAGGTCACGGAGAACAGGAAGGTAGGCAGTGAAATTGACATGCCATTCAACTGCACTCATGGTGCGGCACTTGACTTTTGCAACAGCAGCAACTGCCCCAGCATTTTTTGTGACAGAGACGTTTTGGTCGACATCAACCATGACTTGAACCCTCTAAGATGCAGAAATCTCCTTCATCAGCTGATCATGCTTGTCCTCAGGAACCAGAGCATCAGCCACAGACTCCCAGGCATGCAGTGTCACATAGTCCGGGGACGGGTCCTTGGCAAAGTGTTCCGGATGAACACGTCCGGCAGCAGCATACAGTGGACATGCCATGTTGGTGGACCAACGGTGGTTCAGGCAACCCAACACATAATCCACATGCACCTTTGCAACTTTTGCTGCCTTTTTCCCCGTTTTCTCAGCCAGTGCAGCCAACTCCTCATAGCAGTCCAACAAGGCCTCGTAAATCTCACCTGCACCCCCACCAGGGCTGTCTGCCACCCTCAGTGCCCGCACAACAGGCTCCAGGAGGTCCTTGAGCTGGCGTACCTGCAGCCAAAACACTCTACGCCTCACAATGCGGCGAACCTCCTTCTTACGGGCCTTGTACCCACTGTCCCTCTTGCTGCCGAGCTGCTTTCACAAGTCAGAGTCCACCAACGTCTCCAACTTCTCTTTCTGGTCTAACATTCTCTCGGCCATGATGAACACTGAAGCAAAGCGAGTGTCACATCGTGGGACCAGGACCTTCCCATTGGTCCTGGCCTTCAGCCACGATCGGGGCATCTCGTTGTTCCTGAAGAATGAAACCACTTTCTCACACCTTGCAATAACTCCAGCCCCCAATGCACACTTTGCAACATCCTTCATCACCAGGTCTATGTTGTGGGCACAGCAGCCTTGCCAAAAGATGCTTGGGTACTTTGCTGCCAGGTCACCAAAGGCACGCTTATTGGTACTGGTGTTGTCACAGATGACAGAAACGACCCTCGATACGCCCACCTCTTCGATGGCTGCCTCGATGACGCTGCATCTGTACTCGGCGTCCCTGGTCATGCCGCTTGCGTCTCTGCTGAAAACGTGCACGGAACCGTGCGCGTTTACTGTCATTGCGTTGTAGATTGGGCGGATCTTCTGGTCACTCCACTCATCCACGGCAAGACTGGTGGCAGGTCCACTCCCACTCCTCGCCCATGCCCTTGTAAAGGTTGACGCAATGCGGTTTCCATCCGGCAGGAGGCAGGTCTGTACGGTCAAGCCCGAGCGCATCTTGTGCGGTTGGGGGTGGATAGGGGCAGGTCTTGATGTTGCCGTTCGACTCTCCAAAATGCCCTCGAATCCTGTCACATGTGCCAGAGCTAATCTTGGCACAGCTGCCGCAACGAAATCCAGCTTTCTTGGTGGGGGTCGGCCATTTCCCGATGTGGCGCGACAGCTCCTTTGTAAGGAAATCTCCGCAGAGGCAGCAGCGGCGAGGAGGATTCCAGCGGCAGGCGTCGAAGGCGTCAGAGACACCTGATGTCGGAGCTGCAGAAGGTGTTCCTGACGAGGAGGTGGCCCGCGAGCCATGAGTGCTGGCCATCGTGTCTGGCTCGGGTCGAGACCAAGTGTCTCAACCCGACAGGCAACAAGCCAGCGGATTGTGACTGCGCACTTGATATCGTCAAGTGCGCAGTCATCAGCCGGTTGCGGAGAGGAGGGGGGGGGTCCCCATAACGTCCTCACTGTCAAAGATGGGGGGAGGTTCAAACATCATCGTCAGATAGGCTGTCAGGATTTTTTTGTTGTGTGGCAATTGCAGTCTCATTCACAATGTATGAGGTGGCAGCACCATGATCCAATACCGTAGTAGCAGGGTCCACCTTGGACCCTGCTGTCAGATAGTATGCATGCATGGAGATATGGCTTAGGTGAGTTGGCTAACATCCACACGTGTAGTCTGGGTCGATGCATCTACGAAACAAAAAAAAGGTGCCGAGGGTCGAAATGTTAGTCTCGAGAACATTCCGAGTCCAGGCCTTCCGGATGTCCCCAACACCCAGATTGTGTTCTGTGTGCTCTCCGGTTGCCCCACGCCCCCACATCCACATCGATGTTACATCGATGTGGACCGCGGTGCCGTTGCCGTTGTAGTGGCCTTACAACGGANGACCCTGCTGTCAGATAGTATGCATGCATGGAGATATGGCTTAGGTGAGTTGGCTAACATCCACACGTGTAGTCTGGGTCGATGCATCTACGAAACAAAAAAAGGTGCCGAGGGTCGAAATGTCAGTCTCGAGAAAATTCCGAATCCAGGCCTTCCGGATGTCCCCCACACCCAGATTGTGTTCTATGTGGTCTTCGGTTGCCCCACGCCCCCACATCCACATCGATGTTACATCGATGTGGACCGCGGTGCCGTTGCCGTTGTAGTGGCCTTACAACGGACAACAAAGTCAACATTGGCCTAGGTAGTACTCAAGAGGTCCCAGGTCCTTCATATGGAACCGGCCGCTCAGCTGTGTCTTGATGTTCTTCAGAAGCTTTGTCGATGATGTGCAGATGATGAGGTCATCGACGTAAAGAGCCACCAAGACGAGGCAATCCTCATCCTGTCGTACGTACATACTGAGGTTGTTCTTGCACTGACCGTACCCAGACCCCTCCATGAAGGCGTTCGTCTCCTTGTACCAGCACCTCGGGGCCTGTTTCAGCCCATACAATGACTTGTCAAGCTTGCAAACCTTTTCGGGTGGTACATCCACCCCCTCAGGCCACCCCATCACGACCTCTTCGTCAAGCTCTCTATAGAGAAATGCAGTCTTGACATCCATCAAGTGAACCTCTAAGTTCTTGGCTGCTGCTGCTATAAGGAGAGACCGGATCGTTACAAAGGTGACGACGGGCGCGTACGTCTCATCGCACTCGCTCCTCGGCCGCTGCGCAAAACCCTTGGCCACCAGCTGCGCCTTGTGGCGGCCGATGGTCCCATCCTGCTTCGGCTTCTTGACCATGACCCACTTGCACCCTACAACGTGAGCGCCAGCGGGCCGGTCCACCAGCTTCCATGTCCTGTTCTCCTTGTGCGAGGACAACTCGCTTTCGATGGCGGCCTTCCACTTGGCCCCATCCGGTAGAGCAAGTGCTTTTGCCACTGTGGACGGCTCTCCCTCAGCCATGAAGGCATAACTCAGACCAGTCCACTCACCAGTTGTAGCATCATACTGTCGTGGTGGGATATATATGCGCGAGCTGCGTCTTACTGCCTGATGCTGCAACGGCCGCTACTACTGCTCCTACTACTGCTGCTCTTGCTGCTCTGGTTCTCTTACCACGGTTGTTCCTTGAACTACTGCTCTGCTCCTATGACAGCCTCGTTGAAGTCCACATATTTACTACGAATCACTTTGTTGCCTTGTATGTCCCAGAGCCTGTAAGAGCGTTGGGCACTGTCGTACCCCAAGAGCAGACATTTCTTGGCCTGCGGATCCAGCTTACTCGAACCCTCCCTCGTCAGCTTCTTGGCATAGGCCTGGCAGCCAAACACTCGCAGATGTGAGACATCTGGTTCCTTGCCCGACCATGCCTCTTGTGGGGTCATCGGTGGCACCTTCTTTTTCCCCTTTCCTCGAAGGGCTGATGAAGGTGTGAGGTTGATGATGTAGGCCGCTTTCCTAGTAGCCTTGGCCCGGAACCATCCTGGCAGCTTTGCTTCATACAACATCGTTCTTACCATCTTGAGGATGGTTTGGTTGAGCCGTTCAGGGACACCATTCCTCTCGCGCGACTTAGGTACTGTACTTTCTTGTCGTGTCCCCTGTTCTGCCAGCTAGCCCTCACAGGCCTTGTATTCCCCACCATTATCACAACAAAGGGCCTTGACCTTCTTGTCGGTTTTTTGCTCAACCATTGTGACACAGTGCTGCAGATGCTCTTTTACCTCACTCTTTTGCTTCATGAAGTACGTCCAGATCCTCCTCGTTTTGTCATCTTTGAAGGTGAGGAGATACCTGCAGTCTCTGACTGAGGCTGTCCGCATCGGCCCGCACACGTCGTTGTGGACCAACTCGAGAGGTTCATTCGCCAGTTTTCCGTGCTCGTTCCCCTTGCGCCCTTTCCTCTTAGCCTTGCGCAGGAGGCATGCCTCACATTCGTTCTTCACCTTCCCCGCACCCTCATCCTTCCCCAAGGCCAGGCCTCGTACCATCTCGTGCTTGCCCATTGTCTCCAACGTGGAGTGGGCGGTGTGGGCCAAGCGCCTGTGCCAAAGGTCTTGGCCACAGTTTACTTCCGATGCCGTGGCAGTCCCAGCGAATACTTCGGGTTGGGTGGGTGCTGCAGCTGCCACTGATTTAATTCTATCTGCTGTTGTTGACGGGCGGGTGCTTTTTGCCTCTACCACCTGACTGCCCCCGGCAGTCATGGCTACGCGAGCTTTGGGAGCACCATCCACTTTGGTTTGGAGGATGTAGAGGTCATCCACGAGTGGAACATCCGCCACCACACTCTTTGTAGCGTACTGTTTTTTCACTGCCAACGTGGGAAGGATAACGGCCCTGTTCTTGTCGAATACAACCGTCATGTCTCGCTAAATATTCTTACCGACAGAGAGTAGGTTGGCAGCGAAGTTGGGAAGATAGACTGCCTTGGTGACCTTGAGCTCCTTCTCTTGGCCATTAACCTAGATGGTGACCAGCTTGTCACCCACCCCTTCAGCTGGTTCCATCCTCCCATTACCACAACGGAAGTTGAGGTGGAAGGGGCCCATGGAGGTGAACCCCTGTTTGTCATTCGTGGAATGGTGATTTGTGCCAGCGTCAACTGCAAAGGCCCCTGGCTTAAGGAGTGCATTGCAAGCGCTGGTCGTGCCTTGTGCCAGCACTGCGGTGGGCTGCTTCCCACCCTTGCCTCCATTGTCACCCTTCTCTCCCTCTCTGTTGACCCCTTCCTTACTTGGAGCACGGCACTTGCGTGCCCTGTCCCCTGCCTTGCCACTGTTGTGGTAGTTGCGAGGCCGTCGCTTGCCCTTCCCCTTGCCGCCTGCCCCCTACTGCTACCTTGAGGTGCTAGTGCCGCTGCTACTTGCTGCGCCCTTAGCATAGGCTACAATGTTGGCCTCACTATGGCTACGCTGCATAGCCTCAGTACGGATGTACTCTGAGATGTTGGAGTAATTAACGTGGTCCTCTCGCCAACCACCAATAACTGTAATCATGGGGCCCCAGCTTGGTGGAAGAGCCATGAGGAGAATCATCCCCTACATGTCGGCTTCAAGGCTCCAGCCCATGTTGCTGGCTTGCTGAAGGAGAGTCTCAAACTGCTGCGAGAATTTGAGGACGTCCTCGCCTTCAGTCAACTACATCCTCAACAATTTTTGGAGGATGAACAAACAGTTGGTGAGGGAGTCACTCTGGTAGACCTTGCATAGTTTCTTGTTTGCCTCAACTGCGTTTGTGAGGTCGGAGACATGAGAGAGCAGATGCTGCTGCAGTGTTGAGACCAAAATGGCCATGCATTTCTTGTTGGCCCGCTTCCACACAGCGAGCTCCTCTAGTTGGGATGAAAGTGGTTGGGCAGCCTCCTCTGTGAAGTAGGCAAGGAGATCAAGGTCATTGACTATGATATCAAACTGCCACTTCCAAAGCGAGAACCCTGTCCCATCAAATTTGGGAATTGGCGCATGAATGCAACTCCCTGCCTCTACTATGGACGTCACAGCTCCAGTGGTGGCCACATGTGTACTAGTCCACGAGCCTTCCTCGATGGCGCTCTTGCCTTTCTCCTCGACGGTAGGTGGAGCCATGGTACCTGCGGTTGAGGCGGTTTTGCTTCCATTGAGGCCGCTCTGCTACACCTGCTATTGATGCCGATGTCACGCTGATGGAGCCGATGTAAGGCTGATGAGAGGTCTTGGACGGAGGGCCGAAGAAGAGCAACTGTAGGTGTGATAGAGCGTATGCGCTTTTCACGTTTGCTGAGCTACTGAGCAACCTATATGCTTTTTGCTACTAAGTCTCACACTAGGCGTTGGCCCATAACCCTTTTGTTATTCCTGAGTCACGTGGCCTGAGGCTCCGGTCTAGAAAACATCACCGACACAATGGCAACTGCTGATCGTCCAAGGGAATTTCACTCAAGGATCACGATCACCCCAAAGGAATTAACTATGCCTTTGGTGAGACCTAGCTTCCCACGTGCTTTCGCTCAAGGTCTTAGGGGCTCCCGCCCTCTAAGCCTTCCTTTTCCTTGGTGTGAGAGCCCAACAAGTTGAGTCAGCACTCTCACACAAGCAAGATTACAACCACCTTAGCAGTTCATATCAAGCTCAGTCTCGAGCGCACAGCTCAAAGAAAAGACATCAAGTGAAGGAGTAGTTGAGACAATGGCAAGTACAAGGCATACATAGCTTAGGAGTGACTTTGGCAGCGGAAGCGCGCGCGCCTCGGCTAACCCGAAGCGCGCGCGCCTTGGCCGATGTCACTCCTTAATTTAAGGAGGTCATTCCCTCAATCAGGGAAGACATCCTCAGATCCAAGGCACATCTTGCATCTTCCAATACGACCGTTGGATGAGCCCGAAACTTGGATTGCTGACAGTTTGACACCTGCTCTTTCCATCGGTACTGTCAGATTGAGATTCTGAACTGCCATCATCAGAAAACCCCGGGCGATTTATCCTTAAACAAGGACAGTGCATGCCTGGTCTGTTGGACCGGACCCAGGGGACTTGCTCCACATGAGCAGTGCATGCCTAGTCCGTCCACTACTTGCCAATGCTGGAGACTAGTGGCCAAGGGGCATTAAAAAAACAACATACCGGCAACCAAGGGAGCGGCACTACTCAAGCGTGGAGCCTATGGGCTCGACTCTGGCACAATCCACCACTCTTCAAGGGAGAAGGATGGGTTCATCTCCATTGATGACACTGAACGCCACTTTAGGTGTACCAACGACTACGTTGTCCATACGCAAGGCGAGGGAGTTAAGTTGATCAACATCAACATGAACGGTGCTGAAAAAGACTTGAAGCTTGTTAACGTCGTCTACCTGCCGTCTTTTGAGGCAAACCTCTTGTCACTGTCCAAAATCATGGACCAAGACATGACGGTCGTCTTCGCGGAGGAGGAGGCCGTGATTGTCAAGAACAAGGACATCAAGATCTCCTATCCCAAGGAGAGTTTTGTCGCACAGGTCCCAAGAGTTGATAAGCTCTACGTACTGCAGACCAAACCCCTTGAGAGTAAAAATGAGGGTTATGCGACGGTTGAAGAGCCCAAGTCTCCAAAGCCTGATGTTGTACCTCAAGCCGTCAACATGGCGGCTTACTCCACCAACACAGATGCTGAGCTGTGGCACAGGTAGTTTGGCCATGTGGCTGACAGCACAATGCAAGCTATGCAGCAGCACGAAGTGGTTCATGGGATGGAGGGATGCAAGGCTAAGGATGAGGGAAAGTGTAAAAAGCTGTGTGAGCCATGCCTCCAAGGCAAGGCAAAGGGAAAGCCCTTTGAGCGTAATAGGCAACGTGCGGCAGCAATCTTGGACCTGACTAACTCTGGTGTGTGCGGACCATTCCGCACCCCTTCGAACGGCGGCACCATAGTTGCAAGATGTGGATCTACTTCCTCAAGATGAAGGGAGAGGTCAAGGAAAAGCTACAAGAGTTTATCGCGATGGTAGAGCGGCAGACAAGCAAGATGGTCAAGGCACTGCGCACGGACAACAATGGTGAGTACGAGGCGTGCAAAGGCTGGTTGACCCAACAATGCATCAACCACCAGACCACCATGCCTTACACCCCCTAGAGGAATGGCGTTGCTGAGCGGATGAACGAGACCATCCTCGGCATAACATGACGCATGCTCTTTGACGCCAAACTCCCATCTCTCTTTTGGGCTGAAGCTGCAAGAACCGCTTGCTACCTTGTGAATCTCTCTCCGGTAGCCGCGCTTGGAAGGCGTGGTAAGAAGCAGCAAGAGAAGCAGCTCAAGACACCATAGGAGGCTTGGTCAGGGAAGAAGCCAGATGCCTCACACTTGAGGGTCTTTGGTTGTACTGCCTGGGCAAATCTCCAAGCACGAGAAGGAATTGGCAAGCTGGATGCTCGTGCTCGTAAGTGTGTAATGGTCGGATACAACCCCGCACACAAGGCGTACAGGTTGTTGGACCAAGCGCCTAGAAAGCTCACCAGGAGCTGAGATGTCGAGTCTGATGAAAGGATGCTCGGCAAGGGAGAGTCGCTGGACCTTATGCATGCTTTCAAATCACGAGAGTGGGATTTGTTGCTCAAGTCAGGTGATCAAGCACCAGAAAACTAGCAGATGGTGCCAGTGAAGGATGGTGCTTCAAAGAGAGTGGCTTTGCAGGATGATACAATGATGGACTCTGACACTGAGTCTAAGTCGTCCAAGGCCTTTGAGTCAAACTCTCAGGCCAGTGGCTCTTTGTCAAACAACGGATCACTGGCAGCACAGGACCAACAGAAGCAACTTAGCCTTAAAGCACCATCAGCAACACTCTGATGTAGTATGCGCCTAACGAAACCTCCGCCCAAGTACGATGCTGAGAGTGCAGAATGGACCGGACTCAGCTGGTCATGCTTGGCTTAGGGAGAGCCTGTGACCCAAACGGAGACTATGAACATGCCAGATGCAGTCAAGTGGAAGGAGGTAGTGGATAGCGAACTCGCATCCATTGAACAAAGCGGAACATGTGTTCTGGTGGACACACCCCCAAACGCACACGTGGTGGGGTCAAAGTGGGTACTCCGGAAAACGTGCAAGCAAGATGGTACTATCAACAAGTACAAGGCAAGAGTTGTGGCGAAGGGGTTTTCCCGGCGTGCAGGCTCAGAGTACGAGGAGACGTTTGCGCCTCTCGTCACCTTTGCCTCCATCAGATCCATGTTGGGCATCGCTCCTACAAAAGATCTGAAAGTCCACCAGATGGATGTCAAGGCAGCTTTCCATAGGAAGGTAGACAAAGAAGTGCTGATAGAAGTGCCTCAGGGAGTGAAAGCTCCAGAGGGCAAGGTTTGGAAACCGGTCAAAGCACTCTACGGGCTGGAACACGCCCAAAGGATGTGGTACAAGAAGATGGACGGCATCATGGCCAGGCTCACCTTCACGGACTGCCAGATTGACCCCACTGTGTGCGGGTGGATGAGTAAGGCTTGATGCTCGTTGCACTATACGTGGATGACCTGATGATCTGCTCGTGATCGCTTTAGCTCTTGAACAAGCTCAAGACAGATCTGAGCAACACGTTCAAGATAACGGACATGGGTCCGCTCCAGTTCTACCTCGGGATAGCCGTCCACCGCAATCGAGCAGCAGGCACCATCAAGATGAACCAGACCAAGTACATCATGGAAGTCCTCAAGCGCTACAATATGGAGGACTACAAGCCCATCAGCACACCCATGACAACAGACATCAAGCTCTTCTCCTCCATGAGCCCCAGCACGGAAGTCGAACGGCGTGAGATGGAGAACATTCCCAACCAGTCTGCTATTGGCAGCCTCATGTATGCCATGGTAGGAACACGCCCTGACATTTGCTATGTTGTGGGACAAGTGAGCAGGTTTGTGGCCAATCCAGGGCCACAGCACTGGCAAGAAATCAAGCGCATCATGCGCTATCTACAGAAGACCCAACACATGGGACACCAGTTTGGAGGCCAAGAAGGATCTGACAAGCTGCTGCTGGTGTGCTACACAGACGCCGAATGGGGAGGAAGAATCGAGGACAGAAATTCCAACTCGGGCTTTGTGTGCCTCTGGAACGGTGGTGCAGTCTCTTAGGCAAGCAGAAAGCAACACTGTGTCTCCCTCTCCACCGCTGAGGCAGAGGACATTGCTTTGTCAGAAGCATGCAAAGAGACAAAGTGGCTACGTAGTTTGCTTGCCGAGATGACAGTTCCACAAACAGAGGCAACAGAGGTCCGCATCGACGACAAGAGCGCCATGAAAATGACATTGGATGGGCGATTTTCATGAGTTGCGATACAATATGTGCCATTTTCATGGCGCTCTTGTTGTCAATGCAGATCTTTGTCACCTCCGTTTGTGGCACTTTCATCTCGGCAAGCACACTTCGTAGCCACTGTGTCTTCTTGCATGCTTTTGACAGAGTGATGTACTCTGTCTCAGTGGTAGAGAGGGAGACACAGTCATGCTTTTTGCTTGCCGAAGAGACTGCTTGACCATTCAAGAGGCACACAAAGCCAGGGGTGTACTTTCTATCATCGATTCTTCCTCCCCAGTCGGCGTCTCTGTAGCACACCACTTGTAGCGGGTCAGATCCTTCTTGGCCTCCAAACTAGAGTCCCATGTGTCGGGTCTTCTGTAGATTGCCCATGATGCGCTTGACTGCTTCCCAGTGCTGTGGCCCTGGATTGGCCACAAACCTGCTCACTTATCCCATAGCATAGCAAATGTCAGGGCGTTTTCCTACCATGGCATACACGAGGCTGCCAACAGCAGACTGGCAGGGAATGTTCTCCATCTCATGCCGTTCTGCTTCAGTGCTAGGGCTCATGGAGGAGGAGAGCTTGATGTCTGTTGTCATGGGTGTTCTGATGGGCTTGCAGTCCTTCATGTTGTAGGGCTTGAGGACCTCCATGATGTACTTCGTCTGGTTCACCTCGATGGTGCCTGCTGCTCGATTGCGGTGGATGGCTATCCCGAGGTAGAACTCAAGCGGACCCATGTCCTTCATCTTGAACGTGTTGCTCAGATCTGTCTTCAGCTTGTTCAACAGGTCGACCGATGATGAGCATTTGATCTGGTCATTCACGTACAATGCAACCAGCATCAAGCCTTGCTCATCCTCCCACACATAGACACTAGGGTCATTCTGGCTGTGCGTGAAGGTGATCACGGCCATGAAGCCATCCATCTCCTTGTACCACATCCTTGGGGCCCGTTTCAGCTTGTGGAGTGCTTTGACCAGTTTGCAAACCTTGCCTTCTAGAGCTTTCACTCCCTCGGGCACTTCCATCAGCACTTCTTTGTCTAGCTTCTCGTAAAGGAAAGCTGTCTTGACATCCATCTGGTGGACCTCCAGATCTTTTACAGGAGCAATGCCGAACATGGATCTGATGGAGGCAAAGGTTACGACACGTGCAAAGGTCATCTCGTACTCTGACCGTGTATGCTGGGAAAATCCCTTCGCCACCACTCTTGCCTTGAACTTGTCAATCGTACCATCATCCTTGAACGTTTTTCGAAGCACCCACTTTGACCCTACCATGTACGCGTTTGGGGGCCTATCCACCAAAACCCATGATCCGTTCTCTTCAATGGATGCGAGTTCGCTATCCACTGCCTTCTTCCTCTTGGCTGCATATGGCATGTTCATAGCCTCCATTACGGTCACAGGCTCTCCCTGAGCAGAGCATGACCAGCTGAGTCCGGTCCATTCCGCATTCTCAGCATCGTACTTCGATCGAGGTTTCTTCTGGCGTGTACTACGCCAAAGTGTTGCTTGTGGTGCTTCAAGGCTTACTTGCTTCTGCTGCTCCTCCATTGTTAGTGATCCGCTGTTTGAGGAAGAGCCACCGGCCGCAGAGTTTGACTCAGAGGCCTCGGACGACTCAGACTCCGTGTCAGAGTCCGTTGTTGTGTCAGCCCCACAGCCACTCTCCCTGCACTACCATCCTTCACTGGAACCATCTGCCAGTTTTGTGGTGCTTGAGTACTTGACTCGAGCAACATAACCCATTCTCCTGATTTTGGAGCATGGACAGTGTCCAACGACTCTCCCTTGCCAAACGTCCTTTCATCAAACTTGACATCTCGGCTCCTGATGAACTTTCCAGCCGCTTGGTCCCACAGCCTGTACGCCTTGTGTGCGGTGTCGTATCCAACCATTACACACTAACGAGCACGTGCATCAAGCTTGCCACTTCCTTCTCCTGCTTGGACCTTTGCCGAGGCAGTACAGCCAAAGACCCTCAAGTGTGAGGCATCTGGCTTCTCCCCTTACCAAGCCTCCTATGGCGTCCTCAGCTGCTTCTCTTGCTGCTTCTTACCACGCCTTCCAAGCGTCGCTAGCGAAGTGAGATTCACAAGGTAGCAAGCAGTTCTTGCAGCTACAATCCACAAGCAAGGTAGGCGTTTGGCGTCAAAGAGCATGCTTCGTGTCATGCCGAGGATAGTCTGGTTCATCCACTCAGCAACGCAATTACTTTGGGGGGGTGTAAGGCGTGGTGGTCAGGCGGTTGATGCCGTGTTGGCTCAACCAGCCTTTGCACGCCTCGTTTTCACCACCGTTGTCCATGCACAGTGCCTTGACCTTCTTGACAAACTCTTGTAGCTTCTCCGTGGCCATTGCGACAAACTCTTGCAGCTTCTCCTTGGCCTCTCCCTTTGTCTTGAGGAAGTAGATCCACATCTTGCAACTGTGCTCATCGATGAAGGTTATGAAATACTTGCTGCCGCCGTTTGAAGGGGTTGCGGAATGGGACGCACACATCAGACTGAATCAGGTCCAAGATTGCTGCCGCACGTTGCCCATTACGCCCAAAGGGCTTTCTCTTTGCCTTGCCTTGGAGACATGGCTCACATGGCTTCTTGCACTTGCCTTCATCCTTGGCCTTGTATCCCTCCATCCCATGAACCACTTCGTGCTGCTGCATAGCTTGTAGTGTGCTGTCGGCCACACGGCCAAACCGCCTGTGCCACAGCTCAATATCTGTGTCGTTGGAGCTGGCCGCCATGGTGACGGCTTGTGGTGCAACATCAGGCTTTGGAGACTTGGGATCTTCAACCGTCGCATAGCCCTCGTTTGTAGTTTCAAGGGGTTTGGTCTGCAGCACGTACAGCCCATCAACTCTTGGGAGCTGTGCGACAAGACTCTCCTTGGGACAGGAGATCTTAATGTCCTTGTTCTTGACAATCACGGCCTCCTCCTCCGTGAAGACGACCGTCATGTCGTGGTCCGTTATTTTGGACACTGACAAGAGGTTTACCGCAAAAGACGGTATGTAGACGACAATCTCCAGCTTCAAGTCTTTCTCAACACCATTCACGTTGATGCTGATCAACTTGTCTCCCTCGCCTTGCGCATGGACAAGGCTGCCGTTGGCACACCTGAAGCGACGTTCAGTATCCCCTATGGAGATGAACCCATCCTTCTCCCTTGAGGAGTGGTGGTTCGTGCCAGAGTCGAGCCTGTACGCTCCACGCTAGAGCACTGCCGCTCCCTTGGTTGCCGGCATGCTCTAAGCCATCATGTTCGTCAACTCCTACTTACCTTTTCCTTTGCCCTCATATCTACTACCATGATCTCCGTCTTCCTTCTTGGGAGCCCTGCACTCTCGTGCCCAATTCCCAGGCTTGCCACAGTTATGGAATTTCCGAGGATGCTTTGAACTCTTTCCATCGCCACCATTGCCTTTTCCTCCACCGCCACCACTCCCGCTGCTGCTCTCACCAGAAGAGGAATTATTGCCACCACCACCGTACTATGCATCATAGCCAGAAACATTAGCCTCACTACCGGTGCGACGCATAGCCTCGTTGCGCACGTACTCGGACACTGCCTCATACGTAAAATCCTCCTCCTTCGAGCGACTGAAGACGGTGATTGGAGGACCCCAAATTTCAGGTAGCGCCATGAGGAGGATCATGGCCTGCATGTTGGTGTCCATTTCCCAGTTCATTTGGGTCACTTGCTGCAGCAGTCCTCGAAACTGCAAGCGCAATTCTGGAATCGACTCTCCCTCGCTCACCCTTGTCAAAATCAGCTTTTGAGGGATGAAGAGGCGATTTGCGAGAGCCGTTGATTGGTGTACACGTGCAAGCGTCTCATAAGCCTTTGATGCATGTGTGATACCTTGAAGGTGGACATGCTGTGAATCATGCACTGATTTCACAAGAATCGGAAGCGCCATGTCATTTCTGACACTCCATGCTTCATATCGAGGATCTATTTCTAAAGGTTCAACCTCTTCTCCTAGGAACATCTTCGAGTACCCACATACCCTCATGACAATCTCAATCTCAAGGGAAAACCAAACCCTGTGAACTTTGACATCACACCATTGACCTGCTCGAGAGTAAGCGTCGCGAGTGTCGTCATACTGCTTTTCTGCTTCTATGTTTCTCTGCTTTGCTGAGGCCGATGTAGGCTGATGTAGGATGTTGTCTGGTACCGGTTTATAAGGTGCAGATCTGTTGCTTACCCCTAAGCCGTTGATCACCTGCAAACAGAGAAGAACGCACACTAGCGAACCCAAGGTCGTGCCTCCAAGGGCAGAGCTTATCCTGGTTAGGGCCCAAGGGTCGTACCTCCAAGGGCAGAGCTTATCCTTGGCCCTTGTTTGCTAAGTGCTAGTACCCGCCATTGGAGCTGATGGAGCAGAAGGAGCAGATGGAGCTCATGGAGGTGATGCATGCTGCAAGACAGAGAGGGTGAGAGAGTACACAGAAGGGTGCGTTATAACTAGTCAAAGTGGGCCCATAACCCTTTGTCAACCTGCTTTAGGCGACAGTCAAGAAAACGGGTTCTGACACAATGGTTCTCACCGACCGCTCTTACCCTAGAGATGATATCAACCTCAGAGCCAAGGGTCCACACTCAGCAATTCATAGGAATCATTTCCTTGCACTATGCCCTTAGCACCTCGTCACTTTCGTGCGAGGAGTGAACTTCTGGGGCTTAGACCAACCAATGCTTCTTTAGTGTCTGCCTCTAATGGACAACTCTGCGAGGAGTCTCAAAGGTAAGAACTGTACTCAATGACAGGCAATTGACAGGTTCTTATAGTCCTAGATCCAGCCTCTAGCCTAGGCGCGCAGTGGCTCCTTGGATAAGCCACTTTGGGGCCAATCTGGATTGCATCATCCCCCCTGCCTACATGGCGGTCCTTGTGACCGCCAAGTTGCGCCTTCCACCAAGAAGGACCTTGGAATGTTCTAGGATGGCTGCTAGAACCTTCCTCTCCCCCCTTTGGTCACAAAGAAAATTAGTCACCGGGGTGGGATTTGACCCAATGACCTCTCGCTACAGAGACTAACTCTGGAACGTCTAAGCCACAAGGCGTTGTCCTAGGTAGTGTTTGCTGGCTATACTATCCAGATTAGACCGAGGGGACTTGCTCCAAAGGAGCAGTGCATGCCTTGTCTATGTGGACCACACTTAGGGGACTTGCTTCAAGGGAGCAATGCATGCCTAGTCCGTCATGTGCCTATCCAAATATCAGCCATGGACAAGGAGCACATCAGGTCAACATTGGGCTCTTCAACCGCCGCCTCTCCCTCATTTGTATTTTCAAGGGGTTTGGTCTGCAGCACGTAGAGCTTATCAACGCTTGGGACCTGTGCTTCAAGACTCTCCTTTGCATAGGACATCTTGATGTCCTTTTTCTTGACAATCACGGCCTCCTCCTCTGTGAAGACGACCGTCATATTGTGGTCCGTGATTTTGGACACTGACAAGAGGTTTGCCCCACAACACGGCATGTAGATGACGTTCTCTGGTTTCAAGTCTTTTTCAGCACTGTTCACGTTGATGCTGATCAACTTATCTCCCTCGCCTTGTGCATGGACAAGACTGCCATTGGCACACCTGAAGCGAAGTTCAGTGTCCCCAATAGAGAAGAAACCATCCTTCTCCCTTGAAGAGTGGTGGTTTGTGCCAGAGTGGAGCCCGTAGGCTCCATGCTTGAGCGGTGCCGCTCCCTTGGTTGCCGGAATGCTTTGAGCCATCATGTTCGTCAACGCCTTCTTACCCTTTCCTTTGCCCTCATATCTACCACCATGATCTCCGTCTTCGTTCTTGGGAGCCCTGCACTCCCATGCCCAATGCCCAGGCTTACCACAGTTATGGCACTTCCCAGGACGCTTTGAACTCTTTCCACCGCCACCATTGCCTTTTCCTCCACCGCCACCGCTTCTGCTACTGCTATGACCAAAAGAGGAATTGTTGCCACGACCATTGTACTGTGAAGCATAGGCTGAAGTGATAGCCTCACTACCGTTGTGACGCATGGCCTCGTTGCTTACGTACTCGGACACTGCATCATACGTCAAATCCTCCTCCTTCCAACCACCAAAGACCCTGATCAGAGGACCCCAGCTTTCAGGTAGCACCATGAGGAGGATCATGGCCTTCATGATGGTGTCGATTTTCCGCTTCATTTAGGTCACTTGCTGTAGTAGTCCTTCAAAGTGCAACAGGAAGTCCGGAATCAACTCTCCTTCGCTCACCCTCATCAAAATCAGCTTTGAGAATGATGAGGCGATTTGTGGGAGCCATTGATTGGTGTACAAGTGCAAGCTTCTCATAAGCCTTTGATGCATGTGTGAGATCCTGGAGGTGGACATGATGTGACTCATGCATTGATGTCACAAGAATCATACGCGCCATGTCATTTTAGACACTCTACGTTTCATATCCAGGATCCGTTCTTGGAGGTTCAACCTCTTTTCCAAGGAATATCTTCAAGTAGGCATGCACCCTCATGACAATGTCAAATTTCCATCTCCACAAGGGAAAATCACACCCTGTGAACTTTGACATCCTGCCATTGACCTGCTCGTGAGTGAGCGTTGCGGGTGTCGTCATGCTGCTTCTCTGCTTCTCTGCTTCGCAGAGGCTGATGTAGGCTGATGTAGGCTGTTGTCTACTATCAGTTTAGAAGGTGCAGATCCGTTGCTTACCCCTTAGCCGTTGATCACCTTCAATCAGAGAAGAATGCGCACTAGCAAACCCAGGGTCGTGCCTCCAAGGGCAGAGCTTATCCTGGTTAGGGCCGAAGGGTCATACCTCCAAGGGCAGAGCGTATCCTTGGCCCTTGTTTGCTAAGTTCCAGCACCCGCCGTTGGAACTGATGGAGCAAATGGAGTAGATGGATATGATGGAGCTGATGCGTGCTGCAAGACAGAGAGGGCGAGAGAGTGCGCAGAAGCATGCCTTACAACTAGTCTGTGTGGGCCCATAACCCTTGGTCAACTTGCCTGAGGTGACAGTCTAGAAAACGGGTTTCGACACAATGGTTCTTGGTGACCGCTCTTGGTATTGCAACGAAGAGATGATATCACCCTCAGAGCCAAGGTTTCACACTGAGCAGTTCATAGGAATCACTCCCTTGCATTGTGTCCTTAGACCAACCAATGCTTCTTTAGTGTCTGCCTCTGGTGGACAACTTTGTGAGGAGTCTCAAAGGTAATAACTGTACTCGATGACAGGCAACTGACAGGTTCTTATAGTCCTAGAGCCAGCCTCTTAGCCTAGGCGCACGTAGTGGCTACTTGGATGAGCCATGTTGAGAGCAATCTGCATTTCATCATCCCCCATGCCTACATGGCGTTCCCTGTGACCGCCAAGTGGCACCGGCCACCAGGACGAACCTTGGAATGTTCTAAGATGTCTCTTAAAACCTTCCTGTGACCTCTCGCTTTTGGTCAGAAAGAGAATTAGTCACCGGCCTCGGATTTGACCCAGTGACCTCTCGCTCCAAAGACTAACTCTAGAACGTCTAAGCCACAAGGAGTTGTCTTAGATAGTGTTTTCTGGCTATGTTATCTAGATATGACCAAGGGGACTTGCTCTGAAGGAGCAGTGCATGCCTTGTCGATCTGGACCAGACTTAGGGGACTTACTCCAAGGGAGTAGTGCATGCCTCGTCCGTCCAGTGCCTGTCCAAATATCTGCCATGGACAAGGAGCATATCAGAGTAACACCTCCTCCCATTTGGCCGCATCTAGCATGTTCAGAGCCTCTATTACGGTCACAGGCTCTCCCTGAGCCAAGCATGACTAGCTGTGTCCCGTCCATTCCGCACTCTCAGCATCGTACTTGGGCGGAGGTTTCTTTGGGCGCGTACTACGCTGAAGTATTGCTGGTGGTGCTTCAAGTCCTAGTTCCTTCTGCTGCTCCTGCGTTGCCAGTGATTCGCTGTTTGGGGAAGAGCCAACAGCCTCAGAGTTTGACTCAGAGGCCTCGAACGACTCAGACCCAGCGTCAGAGTATAGCTGTGTCAGCCTGCGTAGCCACTCTCCCTGCAGCACCATCCTTCACTGGTACCATCGGCCTGTTTTCTAGTGCCTTATCACCCAGCTCGAGCAACACAACCCATTCTCCTAATTTAGGAGCATGGACAGGGTCCGGCGACTCTCCCTTGCTGAGCGTCCTTTCATCAAACTCGACATCTCGGCTCCTCATGAGCTTTCCAGCCGCTTGGTCCCACAGCCTATACGCCTTGTGTGCGCTGTCGTATCCAACCATTACACACTTCTTAGCATGTGTATCCAGCTTGCCATTTCCTTCTCCTGCTTGGACCTTTGCTCAGGCAATACAGCCAAAGACCCTCAAGTGTGAGGCATCTAGCATCTTCTTTGACCAAGCCTCCTCTGGCGTCAAGAGCTGCTTCTCTTGCTGCTTCTTACCACGCCTTCCAAGCGCGGCTGCTGGAGTGATATTCACAAGGTAGTAGTGCATGTATAGAAACCGGGTTCCGACAGAATGGTTCCCGCCGACCGCTCTTGGTATTGCAACCAAGAGATTATTTCACCCTTTGAGCCAAGGTTCCACACAGAGCGGTTCATAGGAATCGCTTCCTTGCACGGTATCTTTAGCACGTGGTCACTTTGGCACAAAGAGCAAACTCTTTGGGCTTAGACCAACCAATGCTTCTTTAGTGTCTGCCTCTGGTGGACAACTCTAGTAGGAGTCTCAGAGGTAAGAACTATACTCAATGACAGGCAACTGACAGGTTCTTGTAGTCCTAGAGCCAGCCTCTAGCCTAGGCGCGCAGTGGCTTCTTGGATGAGCCACTTTGGGAGTAATCTGGATTGTGTCATCCCCCTTGCCTACATGGCGCTCCTTGTGACCGCCAACTGGCACGAGCCACCAGCAAGGACCTTGGAATGTTCTAACATGTCTCTTGGAACCTTCCTATTCCCCTTTTGGTCACAAAGAAAATTAGTCACCGGGCTGCTATTTGACACAGTGACCTATCGCTCTAGAGACCAACTTAGGAACGTCTACGCCACAGGGAGTTGTCCAAGGTAGTGTTGATGGAAATGGAGGTGAGAGGGAGCCTTGGAGCAGCGAGCATGTGGGACTGCAAGGGCATCACTTGTGCTGAAGAATGGTTGTTCAATCACTCAAAATGATCAAGTACATATGGAGCTAGAGCTTGGGCAAAGTCAGCCCTTCTCACAAGCTACACCACTTAGCCATGGAGGCTACGGCTCACACACTAGAGTCCATAAACTCACACAAGAGAGGAAATCAGCCTAGCAATAAGGCTCACCACTCACACACAACCTAGAAAGCTAGAAAAAGCTCTCATGGCACACTCCTAGTGGTCACATAACCCACAATCCCATGGAGAATCGCCTTGTGTCCATGGCTAGCACACAAGGAACTCACCTCACCTAAAACGTAAGGAGAGGTACCTTTTTCCTAGTCAGCACACTCTGACAAGGCAACCCAATAATCTAGGAACTTTTTGGATATTTCTCATCAGGTCCTGACCCTGGATCTCTTGCCTTTTTCTTGTCTCAGGCTAAGGCATGGAGCCATCGCCCATGGCCATCCAGATATCGGCGATCGATGACCCCACAAACTTCGAAAAATCATATCTCCCAATCCGACCGTTGGATCGGCCTCAAACTTAGACCGTAGGCATTTTGCCACCTCAACTTTCCAATGGTCAAGTCAGATGGACAATCGGAGCAAACGTCTGGTAGTTTCTTTGAACTTTCTCTTGTGGACTTGAAACTGAGCTGGATGGCTCCTGTCCCAGCAATCTCCCACTTTGCCGCAGTCAGAGTGGGCTGAGTTGACATGCAGAGCTGCTGCTTCTCACGCGTCACTAGCTTGGTACAGAAATCAGCAACGTGCTTGGTTGTTGGAGTAAATTCCAGCTTGATAGCACCCTCCTACACCATGTGCCTGATGACGTGATATGCGATGTCAATGCCTGGTGCGTGTATGGTGCTCAGGATTCTTGGCGAGTGCGATCGCGCTCTGGTTGTCGACACGCACATGAACTGGAACTACTGCACTCCCACTCATCTTTGCCATGAGACGCTGAAGCCAAACTACTTCCTTGGCTCCAAAGCTGAGAGACACATACTCAGCTTCTGTGCTTGAGGTGGCCCCGACCACCTGCCGCTTGCTGCACCAGCTGATGGCCCCACCATTCATGATGAAGACATGTCCAGAGATGGACTTGCGGTCCTCAGGGTTTGAAGCCCAATCTGCGTCTCTATAGCCGATGATGTTGTTGTCTTTGCCGTTGTAGGTGATGCCGATGTTGATGGTTCTAGCAAGGTAGCGGAAGATCCGCTTCACTGCCTTCTGGTACACAGGTCTGGGGTTCGCCATGTGCTTGCTCAGAGCGCTCAGTGCGCTCACACCCTGTGCGAGGTCCGGCCTGGTTTCCACCATCAGGTACTAAGAATGCTGATGGCGCTTTGGTACTTCTGCCGCTTAGCTGCATCTGCTTCTCCATTGAAGCTTACGAGGTACTGCCGCGTCTCGAGCGGCGTGCCGATGGGTTTTGCCTCTGTCATGCCAAACTGCTGCAAAACATTGTTGATGTAGCGGCTTTGCTGCAGTGAGAGAGAGCGTGATTTCCGATTCACGCTCAATGTTGATTCCAAGGAAGTATGATGTCTCCCTGAATTCAGTCACCTGGAAGCGCTCTTGTATGGCCTCCTTGAACTCGTGTAGTGCAGACATGCTGTTGGAAAGGAGGAGCATGTCATCCACATAGACGATGATGATAAGCACCTCATGACCATGCTCCTAGCGATAGACGCTGTAGTCACACTTATTGCGCTCAAATCCCATGCACTACAACGCCGCATCCAACTTCTGGTTCCAAGCACGCGACGCTTGCTTGAGGCCGTACAGCAACTTCTACAGCTTGCAAACCAGATGCTCCTGGCCATCCATGACGAACCCCTCCGGCAGCTCCATGTAAATCTCCTCCTCGAGGTCATCGTTCAAGAACATCGTCTTAAGGTCCATGTGGTGGACCTCAAAGTCCTCTACTGCTACATAGGAAAGGAGCGTACGCATAGAGGCAAACTTGGCAACAGGGGCAAAGGTTTCTATGTAGTCGATGCCTTCCTGATGCGAGTAGCCCTTGGCGACCAGCCTCGCCTTGTGCTTTTCCAGGTTGCCATCTACTCCCCGCTTCTTCTTGAACACCCACTTGCACTTGATCACCTTACGTCCAGGTGAACGCTCAGTCAGCTCGTACGTACCGTTGTCAAGCTGCGATAGTATCTCCTACTGCACAGCTTGAGCAGAATCTGCTGCATCTCGTGCAGCCATGGCCTCCTTGTACGACGTCGGCTCATCAAAGTGTGCTGCAATTGCGACGTTCATCTAATCTGGTTTTTGGAGCATCCAGAAATGCCTGCGCTCACTAGGCTTGTAGCGCACCCTGAGAGGGTACCTTTGACCTTGTGCTGGAGCGTTAGCAGGCGGCTAACATGGTGCTGCTGGCATAACTGCTCCTACTGATGGTGGTGCATCTTCTTCCTCTGCTTCTGCCAATGAGGCCGCTGTATCTGCTGCATCAGACATGGGAGAGTAGACTGGTTCTCCCACTGTCACAGTGGAGGAAGGATCAAGAGAGAATGGGTCAGGAAGGATATCTGCTCCCACTGCCTCATCAGTTGCTGCTTCTACTACCTCTTCACAGACAATGTTTGTGCCGATGACGTTGCTCTCATTGAACACGACATCCCTGGAGATGATGATGTGGCCTGTATCCCTCTCGTAGAGGCGATACGTCTTGCTTGCCACATTGTCGCCAATCATCAGCATCTCTGCGCTCTTCGCGTCCCACTTTTGCCGCTTGTCCTTTGGCACGTGCATGTGCACCAAGCTGCCAAATGCGCGAAGATGACCCACGCTTGGCTTCTTGCCGAACCATGCCTCGTACAACATCATATGCTCCAGGGCCTTGGTTGGACCGCGGTTCTTGATGTACACCGCAGTGCTCACTGCTTCGGCTTAAATGTCGTAGGTAAGCCGAGCCGCGTTCAGCTCAAAACCTTTCAGATCGATCCATAAAACAGGGTCATCAACAGAAGATTTACAGAGATATGTCATTTTGAAACAAGGGTATGCTGCTGCTCCTACTACAGCTCACACAAGCCAGCTTGTAAACAGCGTTTCTCCCAAACGTACCAATGGGATGCAAATATTCTTGCACCGATGGAAAGCTTAGGAAAAACACTTCAAGTCATATGAGCTACTTTTTAAATTTGACAAAGGAATGATAGAGTTATGGTTGTGACAAGGTGACAGTCTCACTTAGAGAGAATAGTGTAGCCCTAGCCGACCTCGTTCTGAGCAGAATTCTCAATCCGACCGTTGGATCTTCGCGATCTTGGGCTCGTTGGAAAGCTTGTCTCTTTAACTTTAAGTTTGTATGGTGGATTGTCAAATTTGGTGAAGGTTTAACCTCGATATGTCACTGTCAATGTGACAGTCTGTGTTGGCTAAAAGTGGCAGAACTTGGCTCTGATACCAAGTTTTGGAACCGGATGAGAGAGGGAGCCTTGGAGCAGCGAGCATGTGGGACTGTAAGGGCATCACTTGTGCTGAAGAATGGTTGTTGAATTACTCAAAATGATAGAGTACATACAGAGCTAGAGCTTGGGCAAGTCAGCCCTTCTCACAAGCCACACCACTTAGCCATGGAGGCTAAGGCTCACACACTAGAGATCCATAAACTCACACAAGAGAGGAAATCAGCGTAGCAATCAGGCTACCACTCACACACGGTCTAGAGAGCTAGAAGA
>SZWC01010351.1:68778-78870 GCA_023375785.1 Penium margaritaceum
ATCTTGAGCACCATGCACGCACCAAGCACATTGACATCGCATATCACTTCATGAGGCACATCGTACAGGAGGGTGCTATCAAGCTGGAGTTTACTCCAACAAGCAGGCAGAAAGCCAGTGACCCGTGAGAAGCAGCAGTTGTGCATGAAGGCATGTGGACACAACCCACTCTGACTGCGGCAAAGTGGGAGATTGTTGGGAAAGGAGTCATCCGGCTCAGTTTCAGTTCCACAAGAGCAAGTTCCAGGAAACTACCAGATGTCTGCTCCGATCATCAATCCAACCTTATCACTGGAAAGATCAGGTGGCAAAATCTCACGGTCCAAGTTTGAGGCCGATCCAACGGTCGGATTGGGAGATATGATTTTTTTAACTTTTCGGGGTCATCGACCGCCGATATCTGGGTGACCATGGACGATGGCTCCATGCCTCAGCCTGAGAAAAGAAAAACGCAAGAGGTCCAGGGTCAAGACCTGATGGGAGAAATATCAAAAAAGGGTCCTAGATTCTTGGGTTGTCTTGTCAGAGTGTGCTGACTAGGAAAAGGGTACCTCTCTTTACTTTTTAGGTGAGGTGAGATCCTTGTGTACTAGCCATGGACACATGGCGATTCTCCATGGGATTGTGGGTTATGTGACCACTAGGAGTGTGCCATGAGAGCATTTCCTAGCTCTCTAGGTCGTGTATGAGTGGTCAGCCTGATTGTTAGGCTGATTTCGTCTCTTGTGTGAGTTTATGGACTCTAGTGTGTGAGCCTTAGCCTCCATGGCTAAGTGGTGTGGCTTGTGAGAGGGCTGACTTGCCCAAGCTGTAGCTCTATATGTACTCCATCATTTCGAGTGATTTAACAACCATTCTTTAGCACAAGTGATGCCCTTTCAATCCCACATGCTCGCTGCTCCAAGGCTCCCTCTCTCCTCTAGTTCCAACACCTACATCGGCCTCAACAAAGCAGAGAAGCAGAGAAGCATAGAAGCAGTATGACGACACCCGCGACGCTCACTCTTGAGCAGGTCAATGGTGGGATGTCAAAGTTCACAAGGTTTGGTTTTCCATTGTGGAGATGGCAGTTTAACATTGTCATGAGGGTGTGTGGCTACTCGAAAATGTTCCTTGGAGAAGAGGTTGAACCTTCAAAAACAGATCCTAGATATGAAGCGTGGAGTGTGAAAAATGACATGGCGCTTGCGATTCTCGTGACATCAGTGCATGAGTCAAGCATGTCCACCCCCAGGGTGTCACACATGCATCAAAGGCTTATGAGAAGCATGCACGTGTAGACCAAGCGATGGCTCTGGCAAATCGCCTCTTCATCCTTCAAAAGTTGATTTTGATGAGGGTGAGCGAGGCAGAGTCGATTCCGGATTTCCTTTTACAGTTTGAAGGACTGCTACAGCAAGTGACCCAAATGAATTCGGAAATCGACACCAACATGCACGCCATGATCGTACTCATGGCGCTACTTGAAAGCTGGGGTCCTCTGATCACCGTCTTTGGCGGTTGGAAGGAGGAGGATTTGACGTATGAGGTAGTGTCCAAGTACGTGCGCAACGAGACCATGCATCGCAGCGGTAGTCAGGCTAACATTTCAGCTTATACTACACAGTACGGTGGTCGTGGCAACAAGTCCCCTTCTGGTCAGAGCAGCAGCCGAAGCGGTGGCGGTGGAGGAAAAGGAAATGGTGGCGGTGGAAAGTGTTCAAAGCGTCCTGGAGGTGCCATAACTGTGGCAAGCCTAGGAATTGGGCACGGGAGTGCAGGACTCCCAAGAAGGAAGTCGGATATAATGGTCGCAGATACGAGTGCAAAGGAAAGCGTAAGAAGGAGTTGACGTACATGATGGATGAGAGCGTGTCGGCAACCAAGGGAGCGGCATTGCTCAAGCATGGCGCCTACGGGCGCGACTCTGGCACGAACCACCACTCTTCAAGAGAGAAGGATGGGTTCATCTTCATTGGGGACACTGAATGTCGTTTCCGGTGTGCCAACGGCAGCCTTGTCCATGCGCAAGGCGAGGGAGATAAGTTCATCAGCATCAACGTGAACGGTGCTAAAAAACGACTTGCAGCTGGAGAACATCCTCTACATGCCATATTTTGCGGCAAACCTCTTCTTAGTGTCCAAAATCACGGACCACGACATGACGGTCGTCTTCACGGAGGAGGGGGCCGTGATTATCAAGAACAAGGACATCAAGATCTTCTATCCAAAGGAGAGTCTTGGCGCACAGTTCCCAAGAGTTGATGGGCTCTACGTGCTACAGACCAAACCCCTTGAGAGTATAAATGAGGGATATGCGGCGGTTGAAGAGCCCAAGTCTCCAAAGCCTGATGTTGCACCACAAGCCGTCACCATGGCGGCCAACTCCACCAACACAGATGCTAAGCTGTGGCACAGGCGGTTTGGCCATGTGGCTGACAGCACACTGCAAGCTATGCAGCAGCACGAAGTGGTTCATGGGATGGGGCAATGCAAGGCCAAGGATGAGGGGAAGTGCAAAAAGCTGTGTGAGCCATGCCTTCAAGGCAAGGCAAAGAGAAAGCCCTTTGAGCGTAATAAGCAACGTGCGGCAGTAATCTTGGACCTGATTCACTGTGATGTGTGCGGACCATTCCGCGCCCCTTTGAACGGCGGTAGCAAGTATTTCTTCACCTTCATTGATGACCACAGTCGCAAGATGTGGATCTACTTCCTCAAGACAAAGGGAGAGGTCAAGGAGAAGCTACAAGAGTTTATCGCGATGGTTGAGCGGCAGACAAGCAAGAAGGTCAAGGCACTGCGCATGGAAAACGGTGGTGAGTACGAGGCATGCAAAGGTTGGTTGAGCCAAGACGGCATCAACCACCAGACCACCACGCCTTGCATCCCCCAGAGCAATCGTTGCCAAGCGGATAAACGAGACTATCCTCGGCATGACACAAAGCATGCTCTTCGACGCCAGACTCCCACATCGCTTCTGGGCTGAAGCTACAAGAACTGCTTGCTACCTTGTGAATCTCACTCCGACAGCCGCGCTTGGAAGGCATGGTAAGAAGCAGCAAAAGAAGTAGCTCGTGACGCCACAAGAGGCTTGGTCAGGGAAGAAGCCATATGCCTCACACTTGAGGGTCTTTGGCTGTACTACCTCGGCAAAGGTCCAAGTAGGAGAAGGATGTGGCAAGCTGGATACACGTGCTCGTAAGTGTGTAATGGTCGGATACGACACTGCACACAAGGTGTACAGGTTGTGGGACCAAGCGGCTGGAAAGCTCATCAGGAGCCTAGAGGTTGAGTTTGATGAAAGGATGCTCGACAAGGGAGAGTCGCTGGACCCTATCAATGCTCCCAAATCGGGAGAGTGGGTTGTGTTGCTCGAGGCACATGATCAGGCACCAGAAAACTGGCACATGGTGCCAATGAAGGATAATGTTCCAGGGAGAGTGCCTGTGCAGGCTGACACAGCGACGAACCCTGACACTGATTCTGAGTCGTCGGAGGCCTCTGAGTTAAACTCTAAAGCCGGTGGCTCTTCCTCAAACAACGGATCACTAACAGCGCAAGAGCAATAGAAGCAACTAAGCCATGAAGCACCATCAGCATTTCTATGTCGTAGTACGCGCTAGAAGAAACCTCCGTCCAAGTACGATGATGAGAGTGCGGAATGGACCGGACTCAGCTGGTCATGCCTGGCTCAGGGAGAGACTGTGACTGTAATAGAGGCTATGAACATGCCAGATGCGGCCAAGAGGAAGGAGGCAGTGGATATCCAGCTTGCATCCATTGAAGAGAACGGAACATGGGTTCTGGTGGACAGGCCCCCAAACGCACACGTGGTGGGGTGAAAGTGGGTACTCTGGAAACAATTCAAGCAGGATGGTACTATCGATAAGTACAAGGCAAGAGTTATAGCAAAGGGATTTTCCCAGGGTGCAAACTCAAAGTACGAGGAGACCTTCGCGCCTGTCGTCACCTTTGCCTCCATCAGATCCATGTTGGGCATCGCTGCTGCAAAAGATCTAGAGGTCCACCAGATGGATGTCAAGACAGTATTCCTCTACGTGAAGCTAGACAAAGAGGTACTCATGGAAGTGCCCGAGGGAGTGGTACAAGGCGATGGACGGCTTCATCGCCAGGCTCACCTTCACGCACTGCCAAAATGACCCTAGTGTCTATGTGCGAGAGGATGAGCAAGGCTTGATGCTGATTGCACTATACGTGGATGACCTGATCATCTGCTCGTCATCGGCCGAGCTGTTGAACAAGCTGAAGACAGATCTCAGCAACAGGTTCAAGATAAAGGACATGGGTCCGCTCGAGTTCTACCTTGGGATAGCCGTCCACTGCAATCGGGCAGCAGGCACCCATGTTGACTTCGACTTCCGACTTAAGGGGGTCAAGTCGGAGTTGCCAAGTCCGTCCACATCGACGTGGTCGTCGACTTGACTTGACCCCCTCAAACCAGCTGGGGGCACAAGGGGCCATGGTTTTGGTGGGGAGGAAAAAACACAAGCCTAGTGTGGGAAAAAAAAGGTCACGGACGGCCCCGTCTGAGGAAAATCAAGCACCGAGGAATATCCTACTTGCATTGCTTTCATGGGAGATGCTTTGATTGGCCTGTTGAATTTTCTTTTGTTTCCATTCAATGGATGGTGTTGTACCATCCACACGTGGATATGACATGGCATGCCACCGTGCACGGTGCAAGCTTGGGACGTTGGTACTGCGTGGTTATTGTGTGTGAACCTCATGTGTGACTTTTGCGGCCGTTAGTTGACCAATACCGACGGTTAGTTTAAGCAAATCATGAAATGCATGACGTGTCAAGGGCTTTTCTCATGCTAGCCTGTCCAAGTCGTGTCTGTGATTCCGTATGACGAAAGGGGGCGGGGAGGGGGGAGGGTATAGGCTGAGCTCAGTCCATTGTTGAAGCTTTGTATTGCTCTACTCAGCCACCATGGCTGAGCGGGGCAAGTACCCCACCTGTGCCTCAGTAGTTACCTCTGCCAAGCCCCCCGTTTGCATGGCCGATTTCCTCGTCCGTGCCTTAAGCAAGTTCTTCAGGCCTGTCCCCACAGAGGCAGGCTACCCCGGCTTCCAGTGTGGTGCTTGCGGCATCGTCAAAGCAAGTGGCAGTGAACGCATCCGGGGCCATGTCGGTGCTCCCGTTCACAACATCGTCAAGTGCAAGTATGCACCTGCTGCAGCGTGGGCATTGCTTGGACTCAAGCCTCTGCCAAACCCGCCATACTCCTTTCAGCCATACGATAAGAAGCTCTACCGCAGCGAGGGCGAAGCATGGGGGGGGGGGAAAGACAGCCTCGTGGACTGGCAGAAACTTGTCACGGAGCGTAAGCGTCAAGAGGCGAGAGCAGCCGCTCGTGATGGCTTCGGGGAGAGCACCAACCCAGATGGCACAGTTGAAGAGTAGTAGCGCCAGGAGTTTTCAGCAGCAACCATTCCGCCCTCTCTCCATAGCAACATGCCTGTTTCATAGGCGTCTCTCAACATGGCATGCCAGTCACTCGTCCCGGAGCATCTGGCAAACGCCACCAATGCCGACGTGCAAAAGGTGATTGTGAAGGTCATGTCCAAGAACGCACTGCCAATCTCGTTCTGCCGTGACGATGTCGTGCTTGAGCTAGTGGAAGAAGCAAGGCACACAACGCGAGCTTCCGGCTGCCAACCAGGGGGCGGGTGACTTCTGAGATTCTTCCAGCGCTGGATGGTGAGCTCGCGGAGGCGGAGGAGCCGCTACGGGCTGGTTGGGACATCTTCGGGGTTAGCCTTGGAGTTGATGAATGGTCTTACATCCAAATCAGGCCTATCTACTCCGCCATGGCATCAAACGCAGAGGGATTTGCCCATCTATTCTCCCCAGATGCCAGTGGTCTGGTCAGAGATGCAAACCACATGGCAGCTGTGATAGACCAGACGATTACGCAGGTTGGCGCAGACAAGATGATCATGGTCATCACTGATAACGCCTCCACCAGCAAAAAGGCGTACCAAGAGTTGAAGGCAAAGTATCCTGCCATGTTCATTACGCACTGTGTTGCACACTCTCTTGTTGTGGTGCTGAAAGATGTTGCCAAGACACAGTGGGGTCAGGCTCTGATCAGCAAGGCAGAGAGGATTGTGTCTTTCTTCAGAAACAAGGACCTGTTGAGGTCGTGGTTGAAGGCAGAGAGTGGCAAGATGCTGCTGCCAGCTGTTGCAACCAGTTTTGAATCCGTGCACAAGATGTTTGGACGCCTGCTGTGCTTGCGTGACGTGCTGTTGAACATTGTGAACAGCACAAGGTGGTCAAAGTTTGGGTCAGTGGGCAAGGATGCTGGTTGGAAAGCTAAGAAGAAGGAGGTGCGGCAGCTAGTGAGGATGGGTGTTTTCCGGGTGGAAGTGAAAGCAATGGTGAAGCTCATGCTTCCCATTGTTCTCACGTCGCAAAAGGCAGACGCTGCAAGGGGCCCTGCTGGGACTGTCTTTGAGACATTGCTGGATACCAGAGAGGCTTTGAACGCCCTGACATTCTCTACGGATCGGTGTCGTGCTGTGTGCAATCCAGAGTGGGTCAAGTTGGTGCGTAAACGGTTGAGCACAAGATGGACTAATCAAATGTCTTGCCCCATTTTTGCTGCAGCACGCCGTTGCCACCCGGAGCACTTTGGCCACACGTTTGACGGAGATGAGAAGATGGTCGATGCCTGGAACGCACTCGTCAATGCTCTCGTGCCCGACAGCCGTGACCAAGACCGTCAGAGTGCAGAACTAGAGGGCTTTGAGAATCGTCGAGAGACGATTGAGGAGGATCCTGCAAAGGCCCGGGACTTACAGTGTGTAAAGGAGGCAGTGTAGCACGTGTTGGTAGGTGAACTGGCAGCGTACAAGTGGCATGCCCGCCACATGACAGGTCTACCCGCTCTGCGAGCCTTTGCCATGAGGCTGTTGGCCCAACCGTTCATCAGCAGTGACAATGAGCGAGTGTTTAACAAGCATGAATTGATCCAGATGGCAAGGCTCAACAGGCTCAAGGTGCAGACGCTGGAGCTGCTTGTTCGCGTGAATGTGCGGCTGATTAGGATGTATGGGAAGAAGAAAGCAAAAACGTCGACAGTTGACATCAAGCAGGACATGGAGGAGGACACAGCAGACAGTGATAGTGAAGCACATGGAGACATTTAGGTGGATGACGAGGAGTACGACTTCGTATGGGATCCTCTAATTGCTGACGCAGCAGATGGAGATGATGATGTTTGGGAGGTGGTAGAGGTGGCAGGTTGCCAGGTGGAAGGAAACAACACAGAGGACGAGGACGATGAGGACGAGCATGAGGACATTGACCTAATGGAAGAGAATGGAGGGGACGGGAGCAGTGAGGAGGATGAGGAAGAGGGAAATGGGGATGCTATAGGGGAGGTGACCAGGGTCCTAAGGAAGGGGGTCCGCAAGCGCAAGGATGTGGAGGTGCCAAATGCTGCAGTTGGCACTAGTTCGACACCAGCTTCCGGCTCCACTCCAGCAGCTAGATCACCACTAACAGCAGGCTTATCACCAGCAACAGGATCCAAGGAGCACACAAGCAGCACACAAGCAGTTGCATGTTCATCAGCTGGAGGAAGAGTGTCAGCTGCAGCTAGTTTTGCAGCTGACGTAGTCCCCAGAGCTTCAGAGGCTGCTAGTGCTCTGGCTGCAAGTGCTAGAGGCAATGAGCGCCCTAAGTGCACTCGGAAGGGCTGTTAGACATTCTTGCAAGTTTACTTTCAGAGTGCATGTTTCAGTGCTGAGAAGTTCTTAAGCATTTCTCGTTTTTTCCACGTTGTGATCCTGTTGCTAACATCAACTTACTATACTCCAAGCTTGTCTTACCCATAGTTAATGATTGCAATGTGATGCCTGAAAGTCGTCTTCAGTAGTTCTGTTGGTGTAATGTCGTAGTACATCATGACCAAAAATGTGCTCACATCATAGGAAAGCTTAAAGTAATAAATAGGTGAAGCTGTGTGTAGACAATGAAGTTTTAGAACAACAGTTTGGAAGGGACATTGGAAAGATATGACTTGAAAATTGTGTTTTACACTTGTTATAGGTATTTTGATGACGGACTTGGGGACAACCAAGTCGACTTGGCTGCCAATGTGCCAACTTCCGACTTCCAACTTGGCGATTTGGCGTCGACTTCGACTTGGACAAGTCAACATGGGCAGGCACCATCGAGCTCAACCAGACCAAGTACACCATGGACATCCTAAAGCGCTATAACATGGAGGACTGCAAGCCCATCAGCACACCCATGACAACAGACATCAAGATCTCCTCTTCCATGAGCCCCAACACAAAAGCAGAACGGCATGAGATGGAGAACATTCCCAACCAGTCTGCTGTTGGCAGCCTCATGTATGCCATGGTAGGAACACACCCAGATATTTGCTATGCTGTGGGACAAGTGAGCAGGTTTGTGGTCAATCCAGGGCAATAGCACTGGCAAGTAATCAAGTGCATCATGCGCTATCTACAGAAGACCCGACACCTGGGACTCCAGTTTGGAGGCCAAGAAGGATCTGACCCACATCGGCTGGTGTACTACACAGACGCTGACTGGGGAGGAAGAATCAATGACAGAAAGTCCACCTTGTGCTTTGTGTGCCTCTTGAACGGTGGTGCAGTCTCTTGGGCAAGCAGCAAGCAAGATTGCGTCTCCCTCTCTACCGCTGAGGCAGAGTTCATAGGTCTGTCAGAAGCATGCAAGGAGACACAGTGGCTATGTAGTCTGCTTGTCGAGATGAAAGTGCCATAAAAGTAGGCAACATCGGTCCGCATTGACAACAAGAGCACCATGGAAATGGCACAGGATGATGTCATCTCTCGGCGGACCAAGCACATAGACATCAGGTACCAATACTCACGCGACCTGGTTGCAAAGGAAATCGTGGACGTGCAATACATGGAGACCAAGAGGATGCTTGCAAATTGCATGACAAAGGCGCAGGACAGTGAATTGCACTCTGCATGTACTCGAGGCATCGGTATGGTCAACGCAGTGAACAAAGACTGCGGCCAAGACTACTGGAGAGAGGAGAGATCTCACACCTAATGGACAGAGGTGCAAGGGAGAGTTTGTTGACCAGATATGCTCCTTGTCCACAGCTGATATTGGGAGTGGCACATGACGGACAAGGCATGTACTGCTCCCTTGGAGTAAGTCCCCTAATTCTGGTCCAGATAGACAAGGCATGCACTGCTCCTTTGGAGCAAGTCCCCTTGGTCTAATCTGGATAGTATAGCCAGCAAACTCTATCTGGGACAACTCCTTGTGGCTTAGACGTTCTTCCGTTAGTCTCTAGAGCGAGAGGTCACAGGGTCAAATCCCAACCCGATGGCTAATTTTTCTTTATGACCAAAAGGGTGACAGAAAGGTTCTAAGAGACATCTTATAACATTCCAAGGTCCTTCCTGGTGGCTGGCGCCACTTGGCGGTCACAGGAAGCGCCATGTAGGCAAGGGGGATGACGCAATCTAGATTGCCTCCAAAGTGGCTCATCCTAGGAGCCAGCGCGCTCCTAGGCTAGAGGCTGGCTCTAGGACTATAAGAACCTGTCACTTGCCTCTCATTGAGTACAGTTCCTACCTTTGAGACTCCTAACATAGTTGTCCACCAGAGGCGGACACTAAAGAAGCGTTGGTTGGTCTAAGCCCCAGGAGTTCACTCCTCGCGCGGAAGTGACCAGGTGCTACGGACACAGAGCAAGGAAGTGATTCCTATGAACTGCTCTGTGTGGAACCTTGGCTCTGAGGGTGATACCATCTCTTGGTTGCAATACCAAGAGCGGTCAATGGGAACAATTGTGTCGGAACCTGTTTTCTAGACTGTTCCCTCAGGCAGGTTGACAACCATACCATACTATACCATACCATACCATACCATACTATACCATACCATACCATACCATACCATACCATACCATACCATACCATACCATACCATACCATACCATACCATACCATACCATACCATAACATACCATACCATACCATACCATACCATACCATACCATACCATACCATACCATACCATACCATACCATACCATACCATACCATACCATACCATACCATACCA
>SZWC01010351.1:80754-85754 GCA_023375785.1 Penium margaritaceum
ATACCATACCATACCATACCATACCATGCCATACCATACCATACCATACCATACCATATCATACCATACCATACCATACCATACGATATCATACCATACCATTCCATACCATACCATACCATGCTATACCAAACCATACCATATCATACCATACCATACTATACCATTCCATACCGTACCATACCATACCATGCCATACCATACCATACCATACCATACCATACCATACCATACCATACCATACCATACCAATCCAATCCATATCGTACCATACCATAACATACCATACCATACCATGCCATACCATACCATACCATACCATACCATACCATACCATACCATACCACATCATACCTGACCATATTATACCATACCATACTATACCGTACAGAACCATGCTATACTGTACCGTACCGTACCGTACCATATTACACCGTATCGTACAGTACTGTATCGTACCTTTACCGTAGTGTATCGTACCGTATCTTACTGCACCGTTTAGAACCTTACCGTACTGTACCGTATTGTACCGTACCGTACCGTTGAGTGTTGTATCGTTATATATTATATTGTACCATACCATATCGTACTGTACTTTACCGTACCCTACCATACCATACCATACCATACCATACCCTACTCGACCATACCATACCATACCATACCATACCATACCATACCATACCATACCATACCATACCATAGCATACCGTACTGTACCTTACCGCACCGTACGGTACCGTACCGTACCGTATCATATCGTACCGTACAGTACCGTACCATACTGTACCATGTTGTACCCTACCATACCGTACCCTACTATACCGTACCGTACCTTACCATACTATACCGTACCATGACGTATTGTACCGCATTGTACCGTACCCTAATTTGCCGATTTGAAGCTTAGCGTACCGTACCGTATCGAACTGTACGATACCATACCATACCATACTGTACCAGACCATACCATAGCATACCATACCTACCAGACCATACCATACCAAACCATACCATACCATACCATATCATACCATACCATACCATACCATACCATACGATACCATGCCATACCAAACCATACCATACCATACCATACCATACCATAGCATACCATACCATGTTACACGATATTATGTCAAACCATGCCATACCATACCATTCCATACCATACCATCCCATACCATACCATACCATAGCATACCATACCATACCACACCATACCGTACCGTACCATACCATAGTGTACCCTACCGTACCGTACCGTACCGTACCATATTGTACCGTACTTGACCGTACTCTACAGTACCGTACGGTACAATACCGTACCGTACCGTACCGTATCATGCTGTACCGTACCGTACCGTTCCATACTATACTTTACCATATCGTACCATACTGTACTATACCGTACCGTACCATACCATACCATACCATATCCTATCCTACCATTCCATACCATTCCATACCATACCATAGCATACAGTACAATACCTTACGGCATCGTACCGTACGCGCCGTACCGTACCGTACAGTACCGTACCATACCGTACCATGCCGTACCCTACCATACCGTACCCTAATATACCGTACGGTATCCTACCGTACTTTACCCTACCATGACGCATTGCACCGTATTGTAACGTATCCTAGCGTACAGTTTTGTAGCGTACCGTACCGTACCGTAACGTACCATACCGTACCGTAGCGTACTGTACGGTACCATACCATACCATACCATACCATACCATACCGTACCAGACCATACCATACCATACCACACCATACCATACCATACCATACCGTACCATACCATACTATACCGTATCAAACAATACCAAACGGTACCATACTAATCCATACCATACCATACCATACCATACCATACAATCCCATGTTATACCATATTATGCCAAACCATGTTATACCGTACCA
Organism: Penium margaritaceum; assembly: GCA_023375785.1. NCBI lineage: Eukaryota > Viridiplantae > Streptophyta > Zygnematophyceae > Desmidiales > Peniaceae > Penium > Penium margaritaceum. The sequence goes on from SZWC01010351.1 coordinate 82,690, forward strand.
TACCATACCATACCATTGTCAACCTGCCTGAGGCGACGGTCTAGAAAACGGTTTCCGACACAATGATTCCCGCCAACCACTCTTGGTATTGGAACTAAGAGATGATATCACCCTCAGAGCCAAGGTTCCACACTGAGCAGTTCATAGGAATCACTTCCTTCCACTGTGTCCTTAGCACTTGGTTACTTTCGCGCAAGGAGCAAACTCCTTGGGCTTGGACCAACCAATGCTTCTTCTGTGTCTGCCTAGAGGCAGACACAGTGGACAACTAGTGGACAACTAGTGGACATCTCTGTTAGGAGTCTGAGAGGTAAGAACTGTTCTCAATGACAGGCAACTGACAGCACCTTATAGTCCTAGAGCGAGCGTCTATCCTACACGCACAGTGGCTCCTTGGATGAGCCACTTTGGAGGCAATCCGGATTGTGTCATCCCCCCTGCCTACATAGCGCTCCTTGTGACGGCCAAGTGGCGCCAGCTACCAGGAACGACCTTGGAATATTCTAAGATGTCTCTTAGAACCTTTGTGTCCCCCTTTTGGTCACAAAGAAAATTAGTCTCTGGGCTGGGATTTGACCCAGTGACCTCTTTTGACCTGATATGCTCCTTGTCCATGGCTGATGTTTGGACAGGAACAGGGCGGACTAGGCATGCATTACTCCCTTGGAGTAAGTCCCCTAAGTCTGGTCCAGATAGACAAGGCATGCACCACTCCTTTGGAGCAAGTCCCCTTGGTCTAATATGGATAGTATAGCCAGCAAATAGTACCTAGGACAACTCCTTGTGGCTTAGACGTTCCAGAGTTGGTCTCTGGAGCAAGAGGTCACTGGGTCAAATCCCACCCCGGTGACTAATTCTCTTTGTGACCAAAAGGGGGACAGGAAGTTTCTAAGAGACATCTTAGAACATTCAAAGTTCTTTCCTGGTGGCTGGCGCCATTTGGCCGTCACAGGGAGCGCCATGTAGGCAAGGGGGATGACGCAATCCAGATTGCCTCCAAAATGGCTCATCCTAGGAGCCACTGCGCGCCTAGGCTAGAGGCTGGCTCTAGGACTATAAGAACCTGTCAGTTGCCTGTCATTGAGTACAGTTCTTACCTTTGAGACTCCTAACAGAGTTTTCCACAGGAGGGAGACTCTAAAGAAGCATTGGTTGGTCTAAGCTCCAGGAGTTTGCTCCTCGCGCGAAAGTGACCACGTGCTAAGGACACAATGCAAGGAAGTGATTCCTATGAACTGCTCAGTGTGCAACCTTGGCAGTGAGGGTGATATCATCTGTTGGTTGCAATACCAAGAGCGGTCGGCAGGAACCATTGTGTCGGAACCCATTTTCTAGACTGTCGCCTCAGGCAGGTCGACAAATCTAGCAAGCTATGCAGCAGCACGAAGTGGTTCATGGGATGGAGGGATGCAAGGCCAAGGATGAGGGAAAGTGCAAAAAGCTGTGTGAGCCATGCCTCCAAGGCAAGGCAAAGAAAAAGCCCTTTGAGCGTAATGGGCAATGTGCGCCAGCAATCTTGGACCTGATTCACTCTGATGTGTGCGGACCATTCCGCACCCCTTTGAACGGCGGCACTAAGTATTTCTTGACTTTCATCGATGACCACAGTCACAAGATGTGGATCTACTTCCTCAAGACAAAAGGAGAGGTCAAGGAGAAGCTGCAAAACTTTGTCGCAATGGTAGAGCGACAGAAAAGCAAGAAGGTCAAGGCACTACGCACAGACAAAGGTGGTGAGTATGAGGCGTGCAAAGGCTGGTTGAGCCAATATGGCATCAACTACTAGACCACCACGCCTTACACCCCCCAAAGTAATGGCGCTGCCGAGCGGATGAACTAGACTATCCTTGGCATGACACGAAGAAAACTCTTTGACGCCAAACTCCCACCTCGCTTCTGGGCTGAAGCTGCAAGAACTGCTTGCTACCTTGTGAATCTCACTCCGGCAGCCGCCCTTGGAAGGCGTCGTAAGAAGCAACAAGAGAAGCAGCTCGGGACGCCATAAAGGGCTTGGTCACGGAAGAAGCCAAATACCTCACACGTGAGGATCTTTGGCTGTATTGCCTGGGCAAAGGTCCAAGCAGGAGAAGGATGTGGCAAGCTGGATGCATGTTCTCGTAAGTGTGTAATGGTCAAATACAACACCGCACATAAGGCGTATAGGCTGTGGGACCAAGCGGCTGGAAAGCTCATCAGGAGCCAAGATCTAGAGTTTGATGAAAGGACGCTTGGCAAGGGAGAGTCGTTGGACCCTACCCATGCTCCCAAATCAGGAGATTGGGTTGTGTGGCTCGAATCAGGTGATCAGGTACCAGAAAACTGGCACATGGTGCAAGTGAAGGATGGTGCTGCAGAGAGAGTCGCTTTGCAAGCTGCCACTCCGACGGCCTCTGACACTAAGTCTGAAGCATCGGAGGTCTCTAAGTCAAACTCTGAGGCCGGTGGCTCTTCCTTAAACAACAGATCAATGGCCGTGGAGGAGTAATTCAAGCAACTAAGCCTTGGAGCACCATGAGCAACACTTCGGTGTAGTACGGGCCAGAAAAAACCTCTGCCCAAGTACGATGCTGAGAGTGCGGAATGGACCGGACTCAGCTGGTCATGCTTAGCTCAGGGAGAGCCCGTGACCGTAACAGAGGCTATGAACATGCCAGATGCGGCCAAGTGGAAGGAGGCAGTGGATAGCAAACTCGCATCCATTGAAGAGAACGGAACATGGGTTCCGGTGGACAGGCCCCCAAATGCACACGTGGTGCGGTCAAAGTCGGTACTCCGGGAAAAGTTCAAGCAGGATTATGCTATCGACAAGTACAAGGCAAGAGTTGTTGCAAAGGGGTTTTCCCAGCGTGCAAGCTTAGAGTATGAGGAGACCTTCGTGCCTGTCGTCACCTGTGCCTCCATCAAATCCATGTTGGGCATTGCTGCTGCAAAAGATCTGCAGGTCCACCAGATGGATGTCAAGACACCTTTCCTCTACGGGAAGCTAGACAAAGAAGTGCTCATGGAAGTGCCCGATGGAGTGAAAGCTCTAGAGGACAAGGTTTGCAAACTAGTCAAAGCACTCT
>SZWC01010351.1:90754-98254 GCA_023375785.1 Penium margaritaceum
ACCGTACAGTGCTATACCATACCGTACCATGCCGTACCCTACCATACTGTACCGTACTATACCGTACCGTATCCTATCATACTGTACCTTACCATGACGTATTGTACCGTATTGTACCCTACCCTACCGTACAGTTTCATAGAGTACCGTACCGTATCGTACCGTGCCGTACAGTACCATACCGTTCTGTACCTTACCGTACGGTACCATACCATACCATACCATACCATACCATACTCTACCAGACCATACCATATCACACCATACCATACCATACCATAACATAACATACCATACCATACCATACCATACCATACTATACCGTATCATACAATACCGAACTATACCATACTATACCATACCATACCATACCATACCATCCCATGTTATACAATATTATGCCAAACCATACCATACCGTACCATACCATACCATACCATTGTCGTCTTGCCTGAGGCGACGGTCTAGAAAACGGTTTCCGACACAATAGTTCTCGCCAACCGCTATGTGTATTGCAACCAATAGATGATATCACCCTGAGAGCCAAGGTTCCACACTGAGCAGTTCATAGGAATCACTTCCTTGCACTTTGTCCTTAGTACCTGGTCACTTTTGCGCGGGGAGCGAATTCCTTGGGCTTAGACCAACCAATACTTCTTTTGTGTTTGCCTCTGTTGGACAACTCTGTTAGGAGTCTGAGAGGTAAGAACTAAACCCAATGACAGGCAACTGACAGGTTCTTATAGTCCTAGAGCCAGCGTCTCTCCTATGCGCACAGTGGCTCCTTGGATGAGCCACTTTGGGGGCAATCTGGATTCCGTCATTCCCCCTGCCTACATGGCGCTCCTTGTGACCGCCAAGTGCCACCAGCTACCACGAAGGACCTTGGATATTCTAAGATGTCTCTTAGAACCTTCCTGTCCCCCTTTTGGTCACAAAGAAAATTAGTCACCGGGCTAGGATTTGACTCAGTGACCTGTGTTGACCTGATATGCTCCTTGTCCTTGGCTGATATATTGACTGGAACAGGGCGGACTAGGCATGCACTGCTCCCTTCGAGTAAGTCCCCTAAGTCCGGTCCAGATAGACAAGGCATGCACTGCTCCTTTGGAGCAAGTCCCCTTGGTCTAATCTGGATAGCATAGCTATCAAATACTACCTAGGACAACTCCTTTTGGCTTAGAAGTTCCACAGTTAGTCTCTGAAGCAAGATGTCACTGGGTCAAATCCCAGCCCGGTGACTAACTTTCTTTTTGACAAAAAGGGGGGGACAGGAAGGTTCTAAGTGACATCTTTGAGCATTCCAAGGTCCTTTGTGGTGGCTGGCCCCACTTGGCAGTCACAGGGAGCGTCATGTAGGCAAGGGGGATGACGCAATCCACGTTGCCTCCAAAGTGGCTCATCCTAGGAGCCACTGCGTACCTAGGCTAGAGGCTGGCTCTAGGACTATGAGAACCTGTCAGTTGCCTGTCATTGAGTACAGTTCTTACCTTTGAGACTCCCAACAGAGTTGACCACCAGAAAGAGACTCTAAAGAATCATTGGTTGGTCTAAGCCCCAGGAGTTTGCTCCTCGTGCGAAGGTGACCAGGTGCTAAGGACACAGTGCAAGGAAGTGATTCCTCTGAATTGCTCAGTGTGGAACCTTGGCACTGAGGGTGATATCATCTCTTGGTTGCAATACCAAGAGCACTTGGCGGGAATCATTGTGTCGGAACCCGTTTTCTCGACCGTCACCTCAGGCAGGCTGACAAACACTTGAAGCTATGCAGCAACACGAAGTGGTTCATGGGATGGAGGGATGCAAGGCCAAGGATGAGGGAAAGTGCAAAAAGCTATGTGAGCCATGCCTCCAAGGCAAGGCAAAGAGAAAGCCCTTTGAGCGTAATGGGCAACGTGCGCCAGCATTCTTGGACCTGACTCACTCTGATGTGTGCAGACCATTCCGTACCCCTTTGAACGGCGGCACTTAGTATTTCTTGACCTTCATCGATGACCACAGACGCAAGATGTGGATCTACTTCCTTAAGACAAAGGGAGAGGTGAAGGATAAGCTGCAAATGTTTGTCGCGATGGTCGAGCGGCAGACAAGCAAGAAGGTCAAGGCACTACGCACGGACAACGGCGGTGAGTACGAGGCGTGCAAAGGCTAGTTGAACCAATATGGCATCAACTACCAGACCACCACGCCTTACACCCCCCAAAGCAATGGCGTTGCCGAGCGGATGAACCAGACTATCCTCGGCATGATACGAAGCATGTTTTTTGACGACTAACTCCCACCTCGCTTCTGGGCTGAAGCTGCAAGAACTGCTTGCTACCTTGTGGATCTCATTCCGGCAGCCGCGCTTGGAAGGCATCGTAAGAAGCAATAAAAGAAGCAGCTCAGGACGCCACAGGAGGCTTGGTCACGAAAGAAGCCAAATGCCTCACACTTAAGGATCTTTGGCTGTATTGCCTAGGCAAAGGTCAAAGCAGGAGAAGGATGTGGCAAGCAGGATGCACGTGCTTGTAAGTGTGTAATGGTCGAATACGACACCGCACACAAGGCGTACAGGCTGTGGGACCAAGCAACTAGAAAGCTCATCAGCAGCCAAGAAATTGAGTTTCATGAAAGGATGCTCGACAAGGGAGAGTCGCTGGACCCTACCCATGCTCCCGCATCAAGAGAGTGGGTTGTATTGCTCGAATCAGGTGATCAGGTACTAGAAAACTGGCAGATGGTGCCAGTGAAGGATGGTGCTGCTCGGAGAGTGGCTGTGCAAGCTGACACAGCGACGGACTCTGACACTGAGTTTGAGTCGTTCGAGGCCACTGAGTCAAACTCTGAGGCCGGTGGCTCTTCCTCAAACAACGGATCATTGGCCGTGCAGGAGCAAAAGAAGCAACTAAGCCTTGAAGCACCATTAGCAACACTCCGCTGTAGTACATGCACGAAGGAACATCCGCCCTAGTACGATGCAGAGAGTGCGGAATGGACCGGACTCCGCTGGTCATGCTTGGCTCAAGAAGAGCCCGTGACCGTAACGAAGGCTATGAACATGCCAGTTGCTGCCAAGTGGAAGGAGGCAGTGGATAGCGAACTTGCATCCATTGAAGAGAACAGAACATGGGTTCTCGTGGACAGGCCCCAAAACGCACACATGGTAATTCAAAGTGGGTACTCCAGAAAAAGTTCAAGCAATATGGTACTATCGACAAGTATAAGGCAATAGTTGTTGCGAAGGGGTTTTCCCAGNGTGCGGAATGGACCGGACTCCGCTGGTCATGCTTGGCTCAAGAAGAGCCCGTGACCGTAACGAAGGCTATGAACATGCCAGTTGCTGCCAAGTGGAAGGAGGCAGTGGATAGCGAACTTGCATCCATTGAAGAGAACAGAACATGGGTTCTCGTGGACAGGCCCCCAAACGCACACGTGGTGGGGTCAAAGTGGATACTCCAGAAAACGTTCAAGCAACATGGTACTATCGACAAGTACAAGGCAATAGTTGTTGCGAAGGAGTTTTCCCAGCGTGCAAGCTTAGAGTACGAGGAGACCTTCGCGCCTATCATCAGCTTTGCCTGCATCAGATCCATGTTTGGCATTGCTGCTGCAAACGATCTAGAGGTCCACCAGATGGATGTGAAGACACCTTTCCTCTACGAGAAGCTAGACAAAGAAGTGCTCATGGAAGTGCCCAAGGTAGTGAAAGCTCCTGAGGGCAAGGTTTGCAAACTAGTCAAAGCACTCTACGGGCTGAAACAGGCCCCAAGGATGTGGTACAAGGAGATGGACGACTTCATGGCCGGGCTCACCTTCACGCTCTGCCAGAATGACCCTAGTGTCTATGTGCGGGAGGATGAGCAATGCTTGATGCTGGTTGCACTGTACGTGGATGACCTGATCATCTGCTCGTCTTCGATCGAGCTGTTGTACAAGCTGAAGACAGATCTGAGCAACAGGTTCAAGATGAAGGACATGGGTCCGCTCGAGTTCTACCTTGAGATAGCCGTTTACCGCACTCCAGCGGCAGGAACCATCAAGCTCAACCAGACCAAGTACATCATGGAGGTCCTCAAGCGCTACAACATGGAAAACTGCAAGCCCATCAGCACACCCATGACAACAGACATCAAGCTCTCCTCCTCCATGAGCCCCAGCATGGAAGCACAACGGCATGAGATGGAGAACATTCCCTACCAGTCTGTTGTAGGCAGCCTCATGTATACCATGGTAGGAACACGCCCTGAAATTTGCTATGCTTTGGAACAAGTGAGCAGGTTTGTGGCCAATCCAGGGCCACTGCACTCGTAAGCAGTCAAGCGCATCATGCGGTACTTATACGAGACCCGACACATGGGACTCTAGTTTGGAGGCTAAGAAGGATCTGATCCGCTACGGCTGGTGTGCGATACAGACATTGAATGGGGAGGAAGAATCGATAACAGAAAGTCCACCTCGAGCTTTGTGTGCCTCTCAAACGGTGGTAGAGTCTCTTGGACAAGCAAAAAGCAAGACTGTGTCTCCCTCTCTACCGGTAAGGCAGAGTACATTGCTCTATCAGAAGCATGCAAGGAGACACAGTGGCTACGCAGTTTGCTTGCCGAGATTAAAGTACCACAAACGGAGGCAACACAGGTCCGCATCAACAACAAGAGCGCCATAAAAATGGCACAGGATGATGTTATCTCCCGGCGGACCAAGTACATCGACAACAGGTACCAATACTCACGCGACCTGATCGCAAAGGGGATCGTGTACCTGGAATACGTGGAGACCAAGAAGATGCTTGCACATTGCATGACAAAGGCGCTCCACAGCGAATTGCACTCTGCAGGTACTCGAGGCATCGGTATGCTCAACGCAGCGGACGAAGACTGCGGCCAAGAGTGCTAGAAAGAGAAGAGATCTCACAGCTAATGGACAGAGGTGCAAGAGAGAGTTTGTTGACCTGATATGCTCCTTGTCAATGGCTGATATTTGGACAGACACAGAACGGACTAGGCATGCACTGCTCCCTTGGAGTAAGTCCCCTAAGTCCGGTCCAGATAGACAAGGCATGCACTACTCCTTTGGAGCAAGTCCCCTTAGTTTAATCTCGATACTATAGCTAGCAAATACTACCTAGGACAACTCCTTGTGGCTTAGAAGTTCCAGAATTAGTCAAATCCCAGCCCTGTGACTAACTTTCTTTGTGACCAAAAGGGGGACAAGAAGGTTCTAAGAGGCATCATAGAACATTCCAAGGTCCTTCGTGGTGGCTAGAACCATACCATACCATACCATACACTACCATACCATACAATACCATACCATACCATACCATACTGTACCATACCATACCATAACATAGCATGGTATGGTACAGTATGGTATGGTATGGTATGGTATGGTATTGTATGGTATGGTAGTGTATGGTATGGTATGGTATGGTTCTAGCCACCACGAATGACCTTGGAATGTTTCTTGGTATGGTCATAACATAGGGTAAACCCTATGTTATGGTATGGTATGGTATGGTATGGTCCTGTACCGTACCGTACCGTACCGTACCATATTGTACCGTACTCTACCGTACTATACTTTACTGTACCGTACTATACGTTACCTTGTCGTACCGTACCGTACCATACCGTACGATATCGTATTGTACTGTACTGTATCGTTGAGTGCCGTATTGTTCCATACTGTACCGTACCATATCGTACCATACCATACCCGTACGGCACCATACCATACCATACCATATCCTACCCTACCATATCGTACCATTCCATACCATACCATAACATACTATACAATACCTTACTTCACCGTACCGTATCGTACCGTACTGTACCATACTTTACCGTACCATAGCGTACAAAACCGTACCATAGCGTACCGTTCCGTACCCTACAATACCGTACCCTACTATACCGTATCATATCCTACCGTATTGTACAGTACCGTGACGTATTGTACCGTATGATATCGTACCCTACCGTATAGTTTTGCACATACTGTACCGTACCACACTGTAGCGTACCGTACCGTACCATACCATACCATACCATACCATACCATACCATACCGTACCAGACCATACCATACCGTACCATACCATACCATGCCATACCATACCGTACCATACCATACCAAACCGTACCATACTATACCATACCATACCATACCATACCATACCATACCATACCATACCATACGATACCACATCATACCATACCATACAATACCATGTTATACCATATTATGCCAAACCATACCATACCATACCATACCATACCATACCATACAATACCATACCATACCATACCATACCATACCATACCATATTATACCATACCATACCATACGATACCATGCCATACGATACCAAACCATACCATACCATACCACGCCATACCATACCATACCATACCATACCATACCATACCATACCATACCATACCGTATTATACCATACCACACGATACCATACCATTCCACACCATACTCTACCATACCATACCATACCATCCCATACCATACCATACCCTACCATCCCATACCATACCATACCATACCATACCATACCATCCCATACCATACCATACCCTACCATCCCATACCATACCATACCATACCATACCATACCATCCCATACCATACCATACCCTACCATCCCATACCATACCATACCATACCATACCATACCATCCCATACCATACCATACCCTACCATCCCATACCATACCATACCATACCATACCATACCATCCCATACCATACCATACCCTACCATCCCATACCATACCATACCATACCATACCATACCATCCCATACCATACCATACCCTACCATCCCATACCATACCATACCATACCATACCATACCATCCCATACCATACCATACCCTACCATCCCATACCATACCATACCATACCATACCATACCATCCCATACCATACCATACCCTACCATCCCATACCATACCATACCATACCATACCATACCATCCCATACCATACCATACCCTACCATCCCATACCATACCATACCATACCATACCATACCATCCCATACCATACCATACCCTACCATCCCATACCATACCATACCATACCATACCATACCATCCCATACCATACCATACCCTACCATCCCATACCATACCATACCATACCATACCATACCATCCCATACCATACCATACCCTACCATCCCATACCATACCATACCATACCATACCATACCATCCCATACCATACCATACCCTACCATCCCATACCATACCATACCATACCATACCATACCATCCCATACCATACCATACCCTACCATCCCATACCATACCATACCATACCATACCATACCATCCCATACCATACCATACCCTACCATCCCATACCATACCATACCATACCATACCATACCATCCCATACCATACCATACCCTACCATCCCATACCATACCATACCATACCATACCATACCATCCCATACCATACCATACCCTACCATCCCATACCATACCATACCAT
>SZWC01010352.1:9844-30220 GCA_023375785.1 Penium margaritaceum
TTCCTGGGAGGACCCACCAACCTGCGCCATAGCAAGGCGTAGGCCGCAACACCTGCGCGACAGAGGAGTCGTGAAGGAGGGGTGCAGCAGTGTAGCAGCACGCCAGCGCAGCAGCACCATAGCAGCTGTCCAGCAGCGTAGCAACAGTGCTGTCAGTTTTGACCACAGCAGCACCAGCAGCAGCAACATCGGCGGCGACATCAGAAACATCAGCAACAGTAGCCGCCAAAGTGGCTTGAGGCCATTGCCGTCAAGCTTGATGGCAGCAGCAGCAGCAACAACAACAGCAGCGTAAGCCACCGCTGCCCTTGTCCGTGCAACTTCCTAGAAGCCGCGCGGACATGGAGGAGCCGCGGACGAAAATCGCGTCAGCCACCACCTCCCCGTCGGCACGAGCTTGCCCTGGCTTCAAACAAACCCCATTTTTGGCGTTTGAGGGTGCGTTGGAAAGCTCTTCTCTCAAGCTCTCCAAACCTACTATTCACGCTCAGTTTCGTGCTCTATCGCCACCAGCAAAGACTGAAGTGCAACATGGATTTGTTCTCTGTTGAAATTCGGGCAGAACAGGGAAAAGTGATGTTTTGCCACTTTTTCCATCTTTTTGCGACCGAAAACTTCACCAAATTCAGGAGCGCCTCCGTCAGCTGCAGACGGGCACCCGATCTCCTCCGTTTTCCCCGATACGATTGTCACATGACTACCCCGGTGACCATCCGCTTCCAGGAGTCTTTCCCATCTCTCGTCCTTCTCAGCCTATGGTTGCTCTCCCCACGGAGCGGCAACCCAAGGATTTTGAGGCACCACCTCCACGGTACATCACTGCGGATGGCTTCGACTGCTGGGAGATCCTGTTTCAGGTGTGGGCTACTTCTGAGGGAGTGTGGCCTTACTACCACAGCCCGTACCAGCCTACAGACCCAGCATAGGTACTGACTGCAGCCCGGGCCATGCGCGGACTCCTCTACGCCATACCACGCGAGACTGTCGTCGACTTCCGCCCCTTCCTTGGCGAGGCCGGCACAGGCACCGGCATCGATCCCCGTGGAGGCTGGGATCTGGCCTTATCCCTGCTGGCCGCAGAGATGTACGCCACTCGTGCATCACACATTCGTGCTTTCCATTCGCTCCTTCAGGGGCCTACGGAGCCTGCAGCGAATCTAGCGACGCGCCATGTGCATCTACACGCGCTTGGGGACCTCAGGAGGAACACAACTGTGGGTGCTTCGTACAATTATGCTCGGAGTTTGCCTCGAGTACACCGACATCTTCACACGGTACAATGAAGTTGTCCTCAAGCCCTTCTCAGCCACTCTGCAGCTGCTTCCTTGGGCGCATCAGCTCTTCCTTTAGGTGACCTCAGCCCACGAGGCAACCGTAGCCCATCAGGAGACTTCCCTCGTTCCAACAGCCATCGCATCACCACCATCTTCCCTCCTGCAATCTCCCTCTTCCTCCTCCATCACTTCCTTATCTTCCTCTTCCTCTTTGACCCCGTCTACACCCACGCAGACACAGGGTGTTGTAGCAGCCGCCCAGGGGAAGAAGAAGAATAGGAAGCATGGATCAGGTCAGCAGCAGTCGTCATCCAGTGGTAGTAGTGGCCATTCTGTGCACTGCTACAACTGTGGAGGCAGCCATCGCTACACCGAGTGCCAGCAGCCGCTCGACTGGGTGCAGATCACTCGTGGGCTCCAGACTGCCCATGCTCTCCGTTCCACGTAAGGCACCTCACCCGCATCCTCCTCCGGACGTGCGGCGGCCACGACTGCAGCTGTTCCTGCCTCCTCACCGGCGAGCAGCAGCGATCCGGACCAGCGCAACCACACCATCGCCAAGCTTTGCCACCTTCTGGCGCTCCGCTTTCAGGGAGGTGCGAGTGTGTTGTCATCTTCGGGTGCTTCACAGACTGTTTGTTTGTCTGTTCCTGTGGCTCGTGACGACGCGTGTGGGGGAGCACAGTCAGCATGTGATTATGATGGGCCTGACTGCACCGAGTGGATTCATGAGTCTCATCTTTGTGTTGTGCGTCGTTCCTCCCCACTGACGGCTCAGCGTCCCTCTGATGCCAAGTGTTCCATTGCTCGTTGTACAGTGACGTCCTCCAGTCGTGACTTTGGTGGCACTTGGATCATCGATTCTGGTGCCACCCATCACATGACGTGCCGTCGCATTGACTTTGTTGTTCTCGGCCCTGTCACGTCCATCCGTTCCGTTCGTACGGGCTCTGGTCAGTCCTTGCCAGTCCATGGTGTTGGGGTTGTATGCTTCGATGGTCCATCTGGCCCCTTGTACCTTTCCGACGTGTTGTTTGTGCCTGATCTTGAGCTCAACTTGCTTTATGTGCGTGCCTGCACCTTGATGGGTCTCTCTGTGGAGCATACCGGTGACTCAGCAACTGTGACTGCTACTGACACCCACAGTGTTGTCCTGCATGCTTTAGTCATAGATGATCTGTATCGCATCACTCGGCCCTCCTCTCCTTGCTCTTCCTCCTCCTCCGGTCATGTCTTTGTCACTGGTGTTCTATCTCCGGAACACCAGCGGTTGCTTCATCACCGTCTGTGTCACGTGGGCTCCGACACTGTGTCGAAGCTCATTTGGACACAGCCTGCTCTCGGTCTTGACGTGGCTTCTTTCGAGAAGCCACCCAAGACTGACTGCCTTTTTTGCGCTCAGGGTAAGATGCACCGGTGCACCTACCGTGACTCTCGTTCCCGATGGCTTCGACCTCTTGAGTTGGTTCACTTAGACCTTCTCGGCCCTCTCCTGATCGAGTCTCTGTCCGAGAGGGGCCGGTATGTTCTGACTCTGACTGATGACTTTACCCGGATGCGGTGGGTCTACAGTCTTCGTCAGAAGAGAGACGCAACCCTTGCGGTTCGACTCTGGCTAGTGATGGCTGAGCGTCAGTCTCGCCACACGCTACATACCTTCCGCTCGGATCGCTGCGGCGAGTTCCTTGGCGAGATGGACTCCTTCTTTGTTGAGCACGGGATTTTTCACCAGGTCTCCGCTCCTGCTACCCCCTTAGCAGAACGGTGTATCTAAGCGCGAGAACCGCACCATGGAGGATGCGGCTCGTGCCATGCGGTCTGAGTGATGTCTCCCAGAGTCTTTTGTCTTTGAGGGTTTTGCCTACATGACTTGGGTCTGGAACCGCCTCCCGCACGGTCCACTTCCAGACCATATAACACCGTAGGAGCTCTGGTTTGGGCACCGTGCTGACCTTCATCTCGTCCGCGTCTGGGGCTCTCTGGCCTCTATGTGGTACACTAAGGACTAGCAGGGGTCCAAAGTCTCACCTCGGGGCCACTTGTGTGCCTTCATGAGAATTTCCCTGCGGTCGAAGGCCTGGCGCTTCTGGGACCCTACTCGTCGTCGTGTCATTGAGTCCCTCACGCGAATCGAGTCTCTCACCTACCGTGACCTGACTTTGATCACAGCACTGTCCGCCGTCCATGTTCCTTCCTGTGAGGGTTCTCGGTGGATGGGGAAGACTTCTACCCCAGCGAGCACCTCTCATCAGGCTGATGTGTACGCTCGAGCCCCCTCTCGGTCTTTGGCCCTTGATGATCCGGCAATCATTGCCGTCGGTCCAGAGATCTTGCCTGTACAGCCTGTTTCACACCCCACAGGTACCACTGCTCCCACGACTCCTTCTGCACCAGCACTTGCGTCTGCTAGCACTCCTGTCTTTGTCTCTGATCAAGTCTTGTCCACTCCCGTTCCTACGTCGACTGGTACTCCTGCCTCAGTGTCAGGTCCAGTCTTGCCTGCTCCGGCTGTCACACCCAGCCTCGTGTTCCCCGTACACGCATCTCCTCGGACGGCATCTCCGGCTGCCTCGTCTCAGCCCTCACCAGCTGTGGTCGTACCTGTCCCTGTGGTCGCACCTATCCCTGAGCATAAGGTACGTCCCTTGACCTCAGGCTACTCCCGTGAGCCCGGTGGCCGTCTTCGACCACTAGGTTCCGGAGCTCAACGAGCGTTGGGCCCCAGACCCAGGCACTCCTCTCGCAACATCGCGAGTGGTGACCCCGGCATAAAGGCCCTGAGTGTCCGACACTCAGGGCCTTTGTGCCGAGGTCACCACTCGCGATGCTGGATGCTGGATGCGACAGACTGACAAAACTCGGACAACAGACGACGCCACCACACACTCTTACATGCGCATGAGCCAAGAGCAACATACTCAGCCTTAGCAATGTTGCGTGCAATGCACCCCAACTTGCCAGTGTGCCAGGACACAACTGTGCCGCCAATCAGAAAGATCCAGCCTGTGCGACTCTTACTGTCTGTACTGCCAGCCCAGTCATTATCGTTGTAGCCCACCGCGACAATAGACGGCTGACGGCGGAACATGAGCCCTCGCCGAGGAGTCGAGACGACATAGCGCAGTACTCGAATCACAACCTCGTAGTGGAAGTGACGCGGCTCATGAGAAAACTGGGCCAAGAGGTTGACAGTGAACACGATGTCTGGGCGCGTCATTGTGGTCACGAACATCAGTGACCTAATGACTCGCAGGTACGTGGTCACGTCAACTGGCTCCCCCACCATAGCTCAGTCAAGACACTTCAGCTTCACCTGGCCATCATGTGACATGGGTGAGGATGTGCTCGACACGAGTGGAAGGTCCTCCGCAAAGCGGGTGGATAAAGTCTGTACATAGGCGGCCTATTGGATGTGTAGGACGCCCGGGGAGCAATCATGCTCGAGCTCCATGCCCAGGAAGACTCTGGCAGAACCGAGATCCTTCATCTAGTAGGCAGCGTGCAACAAGTCCTTGACACGCTGGATGGCAACAATGTCTGGTGACGCAATGAGGAGATCGTCGACGTAAACCAGGACAGCAGCGAGAGTCTGGCCTCGTGGACAAACAAACAGTACGGGGTCAGCGGTGCTGCATTGGAGCCTGCCATGAACGAGCGCGCTGCTGATCTCCTGGTTATAGCACCAAGGCAACTGCTTCAGGCCATAGAGGGCCTTATGCAGTCGCCAGACTCTCCCAGTGCCATCGTCAAAGCGTGGGGGCTGCACCATGTAGAGCTCCTCAGCCTCCAGTGAACCATGGAGAAAAGCGTTGCTCACATCCATCTCATGCAGCTCCCACCCATGCTGGGCGACCAGGCTGAAGAGTGCCCAGCTAGTGGAGAATCGGCCAGCTAGGGCAAAGATCTGGTCGTTGTCGACCCCAGGATTCTGGGCAAACCCCTTGGCTGTAAGGTGGGCCTTGTACTTGTCCAAGGACCCGTGGGGCTTCCACTTGCGCCGAAAGACCCACTTGGCGCCAATGGCCTTCCGACCTAGAGGAAGGTCGATGAGGTCATACACGTGGTGCTGTCGGATAGCAGTGAGCTAATCGGTGCAGGCAGCGTCCCAGTGTGCAGCCTCAGGAGAGGCCCATACCTCGCACATGGTGGCTGAGTCCTCCGAGCGTGTTGTGGAGTGACTGAGAGAGTATATGCATCTTGAGCCCCAGGTGCGATGCGCGTGAGCGCAACCACGACATCGTGCCGATGCTCGTGATGAGGCATGGCGTAGCCCAATGTGGAGCCCGGGTGAAGGTCTGTTATGATGGCTGAGGTGGTCAAGCCAAGGGCCTTGGTGCCAGGGTCCCCACTCACGACCGTGGGAGTGGAGGAGACACGTGGAGCCACGGGGGGTCGAGGTGCCACGGAGCGTGGTACAACGGTCTACGCGCTCACTGATGGCCTGAGTCGGAGGCTGCCGCCTGGGCCACGTGTGTAGCGTAGGGTAGGGGATGGCATTGAGTCTGACGTGCCAATGGAGGCGGACGGGGCTGCAGGCCCGGAGGGGCCAGCGGATGCAACCGGGGCTAGTGGCTCGAAGGAGCCTACGGAAGCGATTGGAGCTGCTGGCCTAGAGGGGCTAGTGGACGCGACTGGGGCTGTTGGTCCGGAGGGACCAGCGGACGCAACGGGGGTTGCAAGCCCAGAGGAGCCAGCGGACGCGACTGGAGCTGCTGGCTCGGAGGGGCCAGTAGACGCAACCGGGTTGATGGTCCGGAGGGACCAGCGGACGGAACAAGGGCTGCCGGCCTAGAGGGGCCAGTGGACGCGACTGGAGCTGCTGGCGCGGAGGGTCCAGTGGGGGCGACTGGGGCTGCCGGCTCAGAGGGGCTAGTGGACGCGACTGAGGCTGGCATTCCAGAGGGACAAGCGGACGCGACTGGGGCTGTCGGCTCAGAGGGACCAACGGATGCAACTAGGGCTGTCGGCCCGAAGGGACTAGCACACTCGACTGGGGCTACCGGCCCAGAGGGACCAGCGGATGCGACTGGGGCTACCTGCCTGGAGGGACCAGCAGACGCGACTGGGGCTGCCGGCTCAGAGGGACTGAGGGATATGTTATCCGGAAGTGGTAGGATGGAGGACGGGCTCACCACTCCCCCGTGCAACGGGATAGACACGGACGAGCCGGAGCAAATGAGGTCGCGAGGAAACAGGTCCTCGAATAAGAGGGCATCTTGGGACTCAACGATGTAGTGCCGGGAGGGATCCCAGAAGCGCCAGGCCTTGGACTGACGAGAGATACCGAGGAAGGTATAGGGACGTCCGCGGGGGGCGAGCTTGCCGTCTTGCTGCGGGGCGGGTAGCCACACAATGGCCACGTAGCTCCGAACGCGAGCCGGGCAGAGATCAGCGCGCTGACCGCACTAATACTGGTACGGCGTGGACTGGCGGGGGAGGGGGCCATGGGGAATCTGCTTCAGACCCAGGTTATGTAGGCCATGGCTTCAAAATAGAAGCCATCCAAGAGACCGGACTTGACCCGCATGGTGCGGACGACGTCGGAAATGGTACGGTTCCAACGTTCAGAGACCCCATTCTGGACAGGCAAGTAGGGCGCAGACGTCTCATGGTGGAACCAGCAAGAGGCGAGAAAGGTCGTGGCCTCACCCATGTACTCACCACCGCGATTGGAGCAAAAGCGGCAAAGAGAGCGACCACACTTGTGCTCCGCAAGGACAAGCCAGTCCTGGACAGCTCGGGCGACATCGCTCTTCTGCCGAAGGCAGAAGACCCTGCGGTAGCGAGAATAGTCGTCAATGAGGGTGAGGACAAAGCGGCCATGCTCGCCGACGGAGTTGGTGGGGAGAGGGCACATGACATCCGAGTGGACGAGATCAAGAGGGGCGGAAGCACGGGAGGAAGACAAAAGGTATGTGGACCGGTGCATCTTCTCCTAAGCGCAATCAATGTACTCAGTGGGGCACGGGAGAGGGAAAGTCTCCGGGTCAAGGCCCTTGGCCGGCTGGGTGCGGAGCACGCTGTCTATGGCGTCAGATTGGACGTGGCAAAGGCGGCGGTGCAAGAGGCAGGTGTGCTAAGGAGAAAGCGTACTGGTGACAAACACATGGCCTGTGGTGGCCGACGGGGAGGAGACGGAAGGAGAGGAGGAGAGGCGAGGTACATGCCACAATTTGCCACGGGCGGTGGCGTGCAGTTTGACAAGACCAGACGGACGCAACGACACAGCGCCAACACCACGTGCATGCACAACGTCCATGCTCATGCGGTCAAGGGCAGTGACAGACAGGTGGCTAAGCTCGAGACCAGGGACAAAGAGGACGTTGGTCAAAAAGACGTCACCAGCAAGACCACGGAAGCGAACGACGCCAACACCACGGACAGGCAACACCTGTCCGGAGCCCGTCCGGACACCAGAGACATCACGTACAGGACCGAGCATACAAAAGGCCTCAGGAGAGGCCGTCATGTGATGCGTAGCCCCAGAGTCAATGATCCATGTCTCAACAGGGTCCTGGATTGGGGTCGCTAGATCGCTAATGATCACATGGCAGCAAGCAAGGGATGCGGACGTGGTGGAAGGACGCGCGAACCGAGACTGCCAATCGTCAAGCCACGCAACGTCATCACAGAGAGGGGTAGAGGAGGCCATGGCAGACGACGAGATACACAAGGGAACCGAACACCAGCAATTTCCTGGGAGGACCCACCAACCTGCGCCATAGCAAGGCGTAGGCCGCAACACCTGCGCGACAGAGGAGTCGTGAAGGAGGGGTGCAGCAGTGTAGCAGCACGCCAGCGCAGCAGCACCATAGCAGCTGTCCAGCAGCGTAGCAACAGTGCTATCAGTTTTGACCACAGCAGCAGCAGCAGCAGCAACATCGGCGGCGACATCAGAAACATCAGCAACAGTAGCCGCCAAAGTGGCTTGAGGCCATTTCCGTCAAGCTTGATGGCAGCAGCAGCAGTAGCAACAACAGCAGCGTAAGCCACCGCTGCCCTTGTCCGTGCAACTTCCTAGAAGCCGCGCGGACATGGAGGAGCCGCGGACGAAAATCGCGTCAGCCACCACCTCCCCGTCGGCACGAGCTTGCCTTGGCTTCAAACAAACCCCGTTTTTGGCGTTTGAGGGTGCGTTGGAAATCTCTTCTCTCAAGCTCTCCATAGCTACTATTCACGCTCAGTTTCGTGCTCTATCGCCACCAGCAAAGACTGAAGTGCAACATGGATTTGTTCTCTGCTGAAATTCGGGCAGAACAGGGAAAAGTGATGTTTTGCCACTTTTTCCAACTTTTTGCGACCGAAAACTTCACCATCATGTTCAGCATATGCAAGAGCCTCTGTGGTGCAAATTTCGCTTGATTCGGACAACCTTGAGTTTTTAGTGCCGAAATCTTCAAATTTCAGCAATTAGCCAAATTTCTGGCCGTCAGCACCATACTTAGCCAATTTCTTGGCCGGACAGTCAAAAGTTGCCAGCGTCTCAACTCCTCCAGAAACGCTGACGATTTTGAAATCCGACTTACTTGACCTGTCGCCCCATACTGAGCGGCAACATGAGCCTGTCCGACAAGAAGGAGAAGGGACCGGGCGACCCCTCCTCCTCTTCTTCTGGTATACTGCGTCCACGCTCGCAGGCCATTGAGGACCTGCGAAGCTAGCAGGATCAGATGCGACGCCTCCACAGAGAGCAGACTGACGCTATCCGCACGCTGACTGAGCTTCTGCGTGCTCAGTCCACGGCTCCTCAGCGGGTTTCTGAGGGAGCTGCCGGCATCGCGGTCTCTACCCAGCAGTCGGCTCAGGCACCCGTGACTGGCGCTTGGCCTGTCCCACCACCTGCTGACCTCCTGGATGATGAGCCACTCATGCCAGGCATTACGGATGATTCCCCGGCTCAGGAGATTCGAGTTCTTCAAGAGCGCCTCCGTCAGCTGCAGACGGGCACCCGATCTCCTCCGTTTTCCCCGATACGATTGTCACATGACTACCCCGGTGACCATCCGCTTCCAGGAGTCTTTCCCATCTCTCGTCCTTCTCAGCCTATGGTTGCTCTCCCCACGGAGCGGCAACCCAAGGATTTTGAGGCACCACCTCCACGGTACATCACTGCGGATGGCTTCGACTGCTGGGAGATCCTGTTTCAGGTGTGGGCTACTTCTGAGGGNGCAGAACAGGGAAAAGTGATGTTTTGCCACTTTTTCCATCTTTTTGCGACCGAAAACTTCACCAAATTCAGGAGCGCCTCCGTCAGCTGCAGACGGGCACCCGATCTCCTCCGTTTTCCCCGATACGATTGTCACATGACTACCCCGGTGACCATCCGCTTCCAGGAGTCTTTCCCATCTCTCGTCCTTCTCAGCCTATGGTTGCTCTCCCCACGGAGCGGCAACCCAAGGATTTTGAGGCACCACCTCCACGGTACATCACTGCGGATGGCTTCGACTGCTGGGAGATCCTGTTTCAGGTGTGGGCTACTTCTGAGGGAGTGTGGCCTTACTACCACAGCCCGTACCAGCCTACAGACCCAGCATAGGTACTGACTGCAGCCCGGGCCATGCGCGGACTCCTCTACGCCATGCCACGCGAGACTGTCGTCGACTTCCGCCCCTTCCTTGGCGAGGCCGGCACAGGCACCGGCATCGATCCCCGTGGAGGCTGGGATCTGGCCTTATCCCTGCTGGCCGCATAGATGTACGGCACTCGTGCATCACACATTCGTGCTTTCCATTCGCTCCTTCAGGGGCCTACGGAGCCTGCAGCGGATTACTAGCGACACGCCATGTGCATCTACACGCGCTTGGGGACCTCAGGAGGAACACAACTGTGGGTGCTTCGTACAATTATGCTCGGAGTTTGCCTCGAGTACACCGACATCTTCACACGGTACAATGAAGTCCTCAAGCCCTTCTCAGCCACTCTGCAGCTGCTTCCTTGGGCGCATCAGCTCTTCCTTTAGGTGACCTCAGCCCACGAGGCAACCGTAGCCCATCAGGAGACTTCCCTCGTTCCAGCAGCCATCGCATCACCACCATCTTCCCTCCTGCAGTCTCCCTCTTCCTCCTCCATCACTTCCTTATCTTCCTCTTCCTCTTCGACCCCGTCTACACCCACGCAGACACAGGGTGTTGCAGCAGCCGCCCAGGGGAAGAAGAAGAATAGGAAGCATGGATCAGGTCAGCAGCAGTCGTCATCCAGTGGTAGTAGTGGCCGTTCTGTGCACTGCTACAACTGTGGAGGCAGCCATCGCTACACCGAGTGCCAGAAGCCGCTCGACTGGGCGCAGATCACTCGTGGGCTCCAGACTGCCCATGCTCTCCGTTCCACGTAAGGCACCTCACCCGCATCCTCCTCCGGACGTGCGGCGGCCACGACTGCAGCTGTTCCTGCCTCCTCACCGGCGAGCAGCAGCGATCCGGACCAGCGCAACCACACCATCGCCAAGCTTTGCCACCTTCTGGCGCTCCGCTTTCAGGGAGGTGCGAGTGTGTTGTCATCTTTGGGTGCTTCACAGACTGTTTGTTTGTCTGTTCCTGTGGCTCGTGACGACGCGTGTGGGGGAGCACAGTCAGCATGTGATTATGATGGGCCTGACTGCACCGAGTGGATTCATGAGTCTCATCTTTGTGTTGTGCGTCGTTCCTCCCCACTGACGGCTCAGCGTCCCTCTGATGCCAAGTGTTCCATTGCTCATTGTACAATGACGTCCTCCAGTCGTGACTTTGGTGGCACTTGGATCATCGATTCTGGTGCCACCCATCACATGACGTGCCGTCGCATTGACTTTGTTGTTCTCGGCCCTGTCACGTCTGTCCGTTCCGTTCGTACAGGCTCTGGTCAGTCCTTGCCAGTCCATGGTGTTGGGGTTGTATGCTTCGATGGTCCATCTGGCCCCTTGTACCTTTCCGACGTGTTGTTTGTGCCTGATCTTGAGCTCAACTTGCTTTATGTGCGTGCCTGCACCTTGATGGGTCTCTCTGTGGAGCATACCGCTGACTCAGCAACTGTGACTGCTACTGACACCCGCAGTGTTGTCCTACATGCTTTAGTCATAGATGATCTGTATCGCATCACTCGGCCCTCCTCTCCTTGCTCTTCCTCCTCCTCCGGTCGTGTCTTTGTCACTGGTGTTCTATCTCCGGAACACCAGCGGTTGCTTCATCACCGTCTGTGTCACGTGGGCTCCGACACTGTGTCAAAGCTCATTCGGACACAGCCTGCTCTCGGTCTTGACGTGGCTTCTTTCGAGAAGCCACCCAAGACTGACTGCCTTTTTTGCGCTCAGGGTAAGATGCACCGGTGCACCTACCGTGACTCTCGTTCCCGAGGGCTTCGACCTCTTGAGTTGGTTCACTTAGACCTTCTCGGCCCTCTCCCGATCGAGTCTCTGTCCGAGAGGGGCCGGTATGTTCTGACTCTGACTGATGACTTTACCCGGATGCGGTGGGTCTACAGTCTTCGTCAGAAGAGTGACGCCACCCTTGCGGTTCGACTCTGGCTAGTGATGGCTGAGCGTCAGTCCCGCCACACGCTACATACCTTCCGCTCGGATCGCTGCGGCGAGTTCCTTGGCGAGATGGACTCCTTCTTTGTTGAGCACGGGATTTTTCACCAGGTCTCCGCTCCTGCTACCCCCTTAGCAGAACGGTGTATCTAAGCGCTGGAACCGCATCATGGAGGATGCGGCTCGCGTCATGCGGTCTGAGTGATGTCTCCCAGAGTCTTTTGTCTTTGAGGGTTTTGCCTACATGACTTGGGTCTGGAACCGCCTCCCGCACGGTCCACTTCCAGACCATATAACACAGTACGAGCTCTGGTTTGGGCACCGTGCTGACCTTCATCTCGTCCGCGTCTGGGGCTCTCTGGCCTCTGTGTGCTACACTAAGGACCAGCAGGGGTCCAAGGTCTCACCTCGGGGCCACTTGTGTCCCTTCATGAGAATTTCCCTGCGGTCGAAGGCCTAGCGCTTCTGGGACCCTACTCGTCGTCGTGTCATTGAGTCCCTCACGCGAATCGAGTCTCTCACCTACCGTGACCTGACTTCGATCACAGCACTGTCCGCCGTCCATGTTCCTTCCTGTGAGGGTTCTCGGTGGATGGGGAAGACTTCTACCCCAGCGAGCACCTCTCATCAGGCTGATGTGTACGCTCGAGCCCCCTCTCGGTCTTTGGCCCTTGATGATCCGGCAATCATTGCCGTCGGTCCAGAGATCTTGCCTGTACAGCCTGTTTCACACCCCACAGGTACCACTGCTCCCATGCCTCCTTCTGCACCAGCACTTGCGTCTGCTTGCACTCCTATCTCTGTCTCTGATCAAGTCTCGCCTACCCCCGTTCCTACGTCGACTGGTACTCCTGTCTCAGTGTCAGGTCCAGCCTTGCCTGCTCCGGCTGTCACACCCAGCCTCGTGTTCCCCGCACACGCATCTCCTTGCACGGCATCTCCGGCTGCCTCGTCTCAGCCCTCACCAGCTGTGGTCGTACCTGTCCCTGTGGTCGCACCTGTCCCTGAGCATGAGGTACGTCCCTTGACCTCAGGTTACTCCCGTGAGCCCGGTGGCCGTCTTCGACCACTAGATTCCGGAGCTCAACGAGCGTTGGGCCCCGGACCCAGGCGCTCCTCTCGCAGCATCGCGAGTGGTGACCCCGGCACAAAGGCCGTGAGTGTCCGCACTGAGCTCACAAAGGTACATCTAGCATGTCCCGTAGGGCACGACCTTGTCACTCGCAAGTTCCATATCGCCTGTGACGCTGTAGCTGATCTCGTGGTCGTCAGGCATGCCACTGAGGCGTGTGCACTTGCCACGCAGAGTTCTCCCTCTATGGCGCCCGACCTGGGCACACTGAGGGAGGCTCTCTCATCACAGGATGCTGACGCTTGGTGTGGTGCTTGCAAGGATGAGCTTCATGCTATCCGAAAGCACAGAGTCTACGAGCTTGTCGAACTTCCTCCTGGGAGGAAGGCTATTCAGGTCAAGTGGGTCTTTCGCAAGAAGGTGAAGCCGGATGGCTCACTAGAACGCTACAAGGCCCGCTTGGTCGTCAAGGGGTTCTCTCAGATTGAGGGAGTCGATTACACCAACAGGTTTGGACCTATCGGTCGCATGACGTCAGCTCAAGCTCTGTTCCGTGTGGTGGCTCAGCATGACTGGGAAGTGCACCAGATGGATATGAACAATGTGTTCCTCCATGGCTCTTTAGATGAGGAGATTTACGTGGCTCAGCCACCAGGCTTTGAGGACGGTGACAAGGTTGGCGCTTGCGCAAGTCCTTGTACGGCCTCAAACAGTCTCCGCAGTGTTGGAACCGGGAGATCACCGGCATTTTCACTCGTACGGGATATGTACAGAGCGAGGCATATCCCTCTCTCTTCATCCTACCAACACCCGAGCGGTTCACCGCCATCCTGGTCTGTTTCAATGACCTTCTGATCGCGTCTACGTCCCTCGAGGCCGTGAAGAAGGCCAAGGCTGTCCTGCAGACTACCTACAGGATGAAGGATCTCGGTCCTGCATCGGTGTTTCTTGGTATTGAGATCGTGCGAGATCCCAGACGTCGGACATTGTTGTTGCATCAGGCTCGATATGCACGAGTCGTGGGGGAGCACTTCAGCGATCTCCTTGGTGCAGTGTCGTCCGCTTACACACCTCTTACATCTGAAGGGTAGGATGCCCTGAAGGTGGATGACCCTACACAGCTGGGGGAAACAGTGGACGTGACCTTGTACCTCCGTCTCATCGGATCTCTGATGTACCTGGCCACTACCACGCGTCCTGATATCGCATTCGCCGTCAACCTCCTTGCTCGGTTCTCGCAGGCTCCACGTGCGAGAGCCCTTCACACGGCTGTGCGAGTGGTGCGGTATATGGTCTCCACGCCGTACCTCGGACTCTGTTTTCGTCGGCAGTGTTCGGTGGTCCTTGACGGCTACACTGACAGCGACTGGGCTTGGAGCCTAGATGGACGCAGCCATACTGGCTACGTGTTCCAGCTTGGTGGTACCGCTCTCTCTTGGCGAAGCATGAAGCAGGGCTACATCGCACGTAGTTCGTCGGAGGCAGAGTACGTTGCTTTGGGCGCAGTAGCTGCTGAGGCAGTATAGCTGTAGCGCTTGTTTCTTGACCTTGGGCAGTCAGTACCCGCCATCGTGCTACGTTGCGACAACCAGAGTGCTCTCGCCATTGCGGAGAACTCCGGTGTCTTTCATGCTCGCACAAAGCACATTGCGGTTGAGCATCACTTCGTTCATGACCTGGTGGAGCGACGCGTGATCTCTGTCATGTGGGTTGGCACTGACATGCAGCGTGCCGATTTCTCGACGAAGGCACTAGCTCGCGGAAAGTTCTTGGTTGCCATTCGTTTTGTTGGGCTTCGTCCCATGCCTGAGGGTGGTTGAGTGTGGGATGTGCATCTGTGCCTCATTTGTTTGTGTCACTCACTATTGTGTTTGTACCAGTGCTGCACGTGTATGGACATGCGTACCATCGGATCATGGGGGAGTGTTGTGATTTGTGACGTTCTTGTACAGTTCACTATGATTACTCGGCCGTGTCCATACTCATGCAAATCCCTGGGGCGGGCCCTGGTGACACCGGTGCGACGACTGGCGGCGGACTACCGGCTTGGAGTTGGCCGAATACCGTTCTAGAGCCCTAGATGCTGCCGGGACTCTCTGTTGTCTTCTCTACAGCTTGCAGGCGTCTTTCGGCGGACTGGCCATGACCCCTATTTACATGTTTTTGCATTGTATGTCCACCGTCTGATGATGGATGCATGCATGTGACCAGTCGTAGCGTCCGTCTTTTGATCCTGCACGTCTACGTTCAAACGTAGCATTCTGACATGTGTGCGCAGAGTTACGGCCAAAACAGTGGTTTTGGGCCGGTTTTTAGGACAGGTCTTGGACTGCCGCGTGCGACACCTGCCATGCGCCGCGGCACGTATTCATGCCTTGAACCTGTCATTTGTTGTTTCTCTCTGCAACTACATTCAGTTTGAGTTTCCTAACACTCCGTTCGTGTCCCAACCCTGACCCTTGCAGTTTTGTCTCTAACTTGTGAATGTTGTCACACGCTGACCTGGCGCTGACGCCTAGTGTCGCGGCAAGTGGTTTGGACTGTTCTAGGAAACTTCTCAGAAACAACGCCGGGTGCATGTAGACGACATCTACAGTGGCAGTGACCGCCGGCGGCCCGATTGCTGAGGAGGCCTACCGATGGAGCTGAGCGCATTGCAGGAGGGAGGAGGATGGAGCGAACAGTGAGTGGGCCTCAGCGCGCGTCGACTCTACGGAGCGACTCTCTAGCAGCGTCGAGTCTCGCGTTTAGTCATTTGCACACTGATGTACACGAGCCGGGAGGACACAACAGAGTACAATGAGAGACGCACGAAAAGCAACACTCCCTTCCCCCTTTCATCCGTTTAGAACTTCCCAATCAGTGGATTCATGGAGGAGGAAACTAGATGGCAGAAAGTCACTGGAAATGCCTCACATGTCATGATTTCATGCTATCGCACCAAAACAATGCATCAAAGCTCAACTAATGCAGAATTAAAGTTTTTAAAATCGGGAAAATCGTGTGAAAATAAGTGTGCAAAGTGTTGCGCTTTGATTATTGATTACATTCATCAAGTTGAGGTTTCCACTAGCATGCATTTCTTAACTACGAAGTTGCATGAAATTTTTTGCTTTAGACGTAATATTTTTTATCTATCCTTTACAAGATTTTATAACTGCACGGTTTTCTTCATTTGCCAATGTTCTTCCCACGTTCAAAATAGGCTGAAAGAAAAGGCTTCAGGGCCAAAACATGCCTTAGATCCTTCAAGGACTAGGTTTCTCATTAAATTTGAGTATCATATTTTATCATTAACCTAGTTTTGGATTTTATTTACTTACTTCATCCCTTTCCTCTAATGTTAAAATTCCTTCTCTTTAACCGGGTACAGTCTTCAAAAGGCTACTGTGCAAAGGTACTCTCCCTGCTCAAGCGGTTATGACCAGGATTCCCGAAAAAATAGGCTTCAACAATTCGTTATGAACTTCTGTCGATCTCGTCATTGAAGAAGCAAAGCTGCCACGCCCGACAACGCATATCAGGTGGCTTAGACTGGTGCAAGGTCCACGTGGATATCTTCGGCAAACGTTAGCTACTTGTCACACGCGTGGCCCAGGCTGGCTGCCCATCATCAAGGGCCATGCGTTTACCTTACCAACGACCAGGTGGGGGCACCGATCGCGAGCAGGTCAACCATCGTCGACCGCGTGCAGTTTGCACTCCCCGCGATTCAACACAGGGACTTTTCATACGAGCAATCAGGGACTTTTCATATAAAGAGTCAGGGCTTTGCAGCAACTACAATATACATGAATGTTGTGTTGTACATGTATCTGAACGTCGCAGGCTGGAGACTTGTCGAAACAAGGGGCGGGCGAATAGGCTCGTCTTGCGGAACCTGAAATTTTCGGGCCCCAACGCGCTGCGATATGTGTTCGTGCAAGATTCACGTATCACGACTTTTCACAATGTTTTGCTCGATCGATCACGACATTGTTTTGCTTCGGGAGGGTGTCACGACGTATGACTTGAAGAGCAAGTTGCTTTCCACAGCGCAGCCGGTTTTGCTCCGTATATGATCAGGTCCTCGGGCAACGGTCTTGTTTCCGAGGTTTGTGACGTTTCACGGTGTTTCGGATATTTTCGAGTTTGTCCATGCATCTCCGAGTGAACCACACGACGATCTGACGAGAATTTTACGGCCCTTCCGCACCGTAAATTGCTCATGGCTGCTCCGCAGGTCCATGAGGAATTCCAAGTCCGAAGGGCGTGCGACGGGGTGGAGCACGTCAGCCGGACGCGGCCAACGGCTGGCCTGAAAATCTCCCACTGCGGAGGGAGGCAAAGCTACGGACGCGAGGTATTGGTGGCTGGGGTGGAGTGCGACCAGGCCCCGCCGTCAGCTCTTGCGCCTCGCTACAGCTGGGGAAGCAAGCAGACGGGGGCCAGCGTGGCTCCAAATCGCAAACCAAGCTTGGGATCAAGTGGCGACATCCGCAAACACTGCGTGTGGTGTGACAGCATTCAGATCACACCATAGAGTCGTGGGTGTGTAGGGATCTTTTCTCAGCTCCTTGTGTTCGTGAGCCAAGCGAACAGCCCTGCACCGCACCCTACGTGTCCGAGCGACTCCAACCCGCAAAATCTGGCACTAGGAATCCCTTCGGGTGAGCAGCAGCAGTAGCAGCAGCATTGTTCCCACCGCCTCCCCGCCGCGCCCTGCTTCCTGCCCTACGGTGTCCGCAAGAGCTGACCAAGTCCTGTATCCCTCCCGTTCTCCTTGATTCAGCTGCTTATCGCGGCAATGGCGGAAGCTTCCGCCTCCGCAATCCAGGCATGGAGGAGCGCAGCCGCCGTAGGTCATGTGCGCAAACCGGCACCTTCGCACAAGCCCAACTTTTGCTCAACCGCAGCGTCGCCGTTGCGCGCCAAACCAGCAGAAGAACGTGCGTCGCTGAAGGCGAACGCTCCAGAACGTTCTAGAAGCTCTCGGCCCTCAGACTCCACGAAGACGCAGCTGCGGCATCTTCGTCCAACAGCAGCCGCACTGAGGTCAGACGGGGCGACTGAGGAGCAGCAGCGGGAGCTGCAGCCTGACAGTGTGCCCGGCAGCAGTCAAGCAGGGCAGCAGAACAGCAGCATCTCTCCCAGCCGTCCTGCTGCCGCCACCGCGGACTGGGCGTCGGGCAGCGAGGAGGAGGAGACCGGCGGCTCTCTCGGAGCCGGCGGACCCAGGTCGAGCATCGATCGCATCGAGATCCAGGCCAAGGCGTCCCTGGCCAAGCTGAAGCACCTCCTCTACAAGCTCAAGACCAGGCCCGAGGGGGAGATCCGCTCCACCCTTCTTTCCTCCCCCTCGCCCTTCTCCTCCTCTTCCTCCTCAGCAAGCACCGGCACCGTGAAGGAGGACGAGAAGGAGGTGTTTGTCTCACAGAAGATCGAGGTGGATCTGAGCTCCTCAAGAACCTTCGGGGGTGAGAGAGGCGGGGATGGTACAGAAGAGGCCATTGGAGGGGAGGGCGCCGGAGACGCGGAGGAGACGAATGCAGTCCTCATTTCATTGGAAAGTAGCGGCGGCGGCGATACCAAGAGCGCGAGCGGCCAGACGGCCGTGCGTTTTGAGGGATCGTTGGGGATTGTGGATGGAGGGGTGGTGGTGGCTACGCCTGCCTCCTCTCCCCTTCCTATCCTCTCGCAGGGGGCAGGCGAGGAGGAGGAGGAGGAGGAGGAGAAGGAGGAGGCAGGCAGGGGCGGCGGCACTGGCCCAGGGCTCAGCTCAGAGGCGCAACTGGACGCGCTGACGTGCACCCGCACGACAGTGACGTTTGACGAGGCCAGCCAAACGGCCACCGTCACAGTGACGGCCACCGTTCGAGCGGCGGAGGTGGCGGACGAGAAGCAGTACTCGGAGAGGGCCATCGCCATGGCCGCGCGCGCGCTGGCCCGTACGTGCCTCATGCTTGACGAAAAAGCGCAGGCTGCCGTTTCAGCAGCAGCGGCAGCAGGGCTGGGCGGCGTCGGCCTCCCTGCTCCCTCAGCGTGGGGGCAGTCGCTCTCTACCTCGGAGGGACGAGGGGGAGGAAGATCCGCGGCCGCTGGAGCGCTGGAGGGAGCTGCTGCTGCCGCCGCCAGCGCAGCTGCAGGCTCCGACCGTGCCAGTGGTAGGCACAAGCAGGTCTTGAGGGACCTTCTTCTGGGCCGCGTGGCGAGGTGGGAGCTTGCAGGGCCCGAGTTCGGCTGCACTCCGTTCCGGCCAGTGTTTGCCGTTACGCTGCAAGTACCGTCTGCGGACGACCCAACAGTTGCGGACTTGGAGGGAAGCAGCAGCAGCAGCGGAAGTGGGAAGCAACAGGGCGTGAGAGAGGTTGACGCGTTGTTTAAGCCTACGCTGCCGGGTGACCGGCTGCTGCGGTGGAAGCGGGCCCCGCCGGACTGGATAGCGTATGAGGTGAGAGCACCCTGCTGCTGCTTCCACCAGCATCGTCTCTGCTGTGGCTGTCTGTCACTGGTGACAGGATTGGTGAGGAGCGGTCCACATTTGGTTTTGCTAGCAGAGGTCGTAGATACGTTCACACTGCTCACCCTACCAACAGGCTGCAGCTGAGGGAAACTTCTGCGGCTGCTGACAGCAGCCGCTTCCCCGACAATGTCATCACTGCCGCGTTTGTGATTGTGTTCTCCATCATCACTTTGGTCTCTGGCATGGTTTTTGTGATTGCCTTCGTTAAGTGTCAGTCTCTCGCCCTCGTTGTTGTTGTTTCTGTCACCTAATCTTCGATGCGGTCATCATTCTTGGTGGTGGTGAGTGTCATCGTAGCTCCTGATTGTCATGGTGGCATTGGTATGGTGGTGGTCGTTGTGGTGGTGGTGGGATTGCCGGTGGTGGCTGCAGCTGCCGCCGCCGTTGCTGCTGCTGTCAGCACCGCAGTCGTTATCGTAGCTGTAATTGTCATTGTCATCGGTCACAATGACAGTGACAATGACGACTATGGAGACCATAATCGCGACCACGACCATGATGATGACGACAACGACAACGACAGCGGCGGCGGCGGCGGCAACGACGGCGACGGCGACGGCGACGGCGACGGCGACGGCGACGGCGACGGCGACGACGATGACAACGGCAACTACTACAACTACCACTACTACCACTCGCCGACGCCATGCTATCAAGTCCTCGTTGCCGTTTTTGTCTCTTCACTGTCTTCAGGGTGATCCTTTGTTTGTCTTCAGCGTCATGGAGGTCATTGTGGTTGTTGCAGTATTGGTCATTGCAGTAGTGGTCGTTGCAGTAGTGGTTGTTGCAGTAGTGGTCGTTACAGTAGTGGTTGTTGCAGTAGTCGTTGCAGTAGTGGTCATTGCAGTAGTGGTCGTTGCAGTAGTGGTCGTTGCAGTAGCGGTCGTTGCAGTAGCGGTCATTACAGTAGGGGTCATTGCAGTGGTAGTCGTTGCAGTGGTGGTCGTCGCAGTAGTGGTCATTGCAGCAGTTGTTGCAGTAGTGGTCGTTGCAGTTGTGGTCGTCGCAGTAGTGGTCGTTTGCA
>SZWC01010352.1:30573-41360 GCA_023375785.1 Penium margaritaceum
CCTACGACCCACAGCTGTCAGTTGAGCATTCATTGCAACGCCATTGTCCATTGGTGCTGCCGTGGCCTTTGCGCTTGCCACTGATGCTGTCTCCATCGCAGCTGCTGCTGTTGCGATTGCTGCAGTTGTGGATCGCTGGTGTTGCCACTGGTTTCAATGTCGCTGTTTGGACTTGGTCGCCGCTGCAGCCATCATTGTCATCGTCGTCATCGTCGTCGTGGTCGTTGTGGTTGTCCTGGTCGTCATGGTCGTCGTGGTTGTCGTGGTCATCATCGTCGTCGTTGTCGCCTTCGCCGTCATTGTCTCGTCCCCGCTGTCGGTGCTGTCGTTGTTGTCGCTGCCACTGCCGTTGTAGCCGCCGTCGCCGCCGCCGCCGCTGCTGCTATTGTCATTGTCGTTGCTGTCGTCTTCGCCGTCGTCGTCATCGTCATCGTCGCCTTCGTGTTTTTCGTCATCGTCGCCTTGATGTTTTTCGCTGCGTCGCCATTGATTCATTGCCATCATCATTGTCACCGCCACTGCTGCCATTACTGTGGCTGCAGCCGCTGCTGCTGTTGTCATTGTCATTTGTCCCCGTTGTCTTTGCCGCTGCCATTATCTTTGTCGTTGTCGTCGTCGCCGCCGTTGTCATCGTCGTCGTATCTCTACCGTAGGCGGAAAACGAGAGCATGACATTGGCGACGCTGGAGGTGCCACATCCACCACCATTCCCTCTGAAGGCCTCGGAATAGACCAACGCATTGACACTTTGAAACGCCGTTCCTCACGTGCATGCCATGGACACCAGTCGCCATGCATGCCACCATCCCCGCGCTCGCCACAACTCATGGCCAGCGCCTGCAGCAATCCACTGCGGCTGCCGCTGCTCGCGCACCATGACATGCACCAGTGGCGCCACGGCCAGCATGCGTCCCAGCGACGATGGCGGTTGCGATGGGGGATGGCAGGTGGTGACAGTCGCTGCACCCGTCAGCTGGAGCAAGCACTGCACTTTCAACTCGCACGTCGGCGAAGGCGAATGTGCACTGCATGTGGAGCAAAGCCAAGTGGGTGCGCACGTGCGCAGGAAAGCAGGGACTGCACCCGAGGTCGAGCCGTTGTGTGGTGCACTAGGCCATGTGGCTGGCATTGCCGGCGGCAATTGGATCAACCCTGCGTGGACATGTCCAGGACGTCGGATGACGGAGCGCAAACAGAGGAACAACTCTGACTGTGTGGGAAAGCGCTCAAGTCTGGAGAGGAGACTTAGCGCCTTGACCAAGCGCCTTGCGCGTTCATTCACAAGCCTGCTGCTGCCGCTGGCGTTTCCACTGCTGTTCTCTGTGGCGGCCAGACGCCGCAGACAACCCGGGGTCATGTGGCATGGCTGGTGAGGACAACAGGTTGGACCGTGAAGCGTCTGATGTCAACCGCATGGCCAGTAGTGCAGAGAGAGGAGAAGAGAAGCGTGCGTCGCAGCATGGTTCTCAACAACCTGAGGCTGCTGGTCTATAGCGTCCTCAGCCTGCCATGCTGCCATCGAGGGCCATCGTGCGGCTTGTGCTGGTGGACACTGCGAACAGTCCCCCCCCCCCCCACCCCTTGCCCGCTCCTCCCCTCCCCAGGTTCACCGCGCTATGCACCCCATCTCCTCCTATTGGGTGATGGCTTCAGATTGGTGGTTGGCAGACCTCATCATGGTGAGGGAAGCCAGCCAGTGTGTGTGGAGGGGGGGGCGGCATTCTGCCCCCCCAGCATTCTGCATTCGGGTTAGCATGCCGCGTGCTGCCACGTCTTCTGTCCCTCTTGCCGCTTGCGCCACAGACTTTGATGCTGCCAGGCCTCTTGTACCCCTTCTGCAACTTTCAACTTGCAAGAGTATGCGTTGCCTCCAAACCCACACACGAAGCCAAACAACTCTCCGAATGGTTGCTGCAGCGGTCGACGCTGAATGCAACCGGTGTGCCTGTCTGCTGTCTGGCTTGTTTCTGTCAAATCGTGCTACCAAGCCCTCAAAAGTGCAGTCCACAATGTGTCCCGTGTAAATGATTGTGTGGAGTAAGCCACGGCCCGTAAACCTCCCTCTCCCCTGAAGGGTTACTTCTGGTTCTGCCAAGATGAGGACCCATGGACCCATCGGACGCAAGTGACAGCTTGCTGGCTCTCATTCTTGTCAGTCCAATTCAGATCGGATGACAGAACTGGCGCTACTACTGCTGCTGGTGCTGCTGCTTCTGCCCTTGGGTCACTATGCTGTGCAGTTGAGTGGACTGCTGGGCATGGACATAGTGCCGCCGGCCGTGCTCCGCAACGCAGTGCGCATTGGCCCGCGCGAGTACTCGTCGGGCGTGATGGTGCTGCGGCCGCCCGCGCTAAGCCGCCTGGAAGATGTCGACCCCACTGTGAGTGATCCTGTCATGTGTGGCTATCCCGCATGTCTTGTGCGCCTCAATCGGCCCGACATCCACCGCTGTGCGAGCACATTTCTGCAGGCAGATTTGGCATGGGTCATATCCCACAGCGTCATTGTTGTAAGAAGATGGGTGCCCTCGTGGGCTGAGTTGCATGCCATGATTCGCCTTGCGTGCGTGTGTGCATGCGTGCGTGCATGCGCGCGCGCGCGCGCGTGTGTGTGTGTGTGTGTGTGTGTGTGTGTGTGCTCATGCATGTGTGTGTGCGTGTGCGCGTGCGTGTACTGGTGCGTGTGTGTTTGTTTGTGTGTTGTGTGCACACGCCTGCTCGTGTGTGAGCATGTTTGCGTGCACTGTTTTGAAATGTGCAAAGGGGTGTGACTGGAGGCTCAAGAAATGCCAGTCTCTGCTTATGTGTGTCTCGCTGTTTTTCGCTGCTGGTCCGGTCGTTGCACTTGCATTCGCTGGGACTGGCCACTTGCTGTACTAGTTGTGGCCACATGCAGACTGAAATCTCGCTGAGCTGTCACTCAGCAGTTTGTGGCAAAGTACCAAATATCCTCCGCGCTGCCATGCCATGGGCAGGGCGATGTGGCGACAGGCACAGTGGGCTGTAGCTGTTGCTGAGCAAGGCAGGCAGACCAAGCTGTAAGTGAAGCTTCTCAAGTTTGCGGTTTTCTTTTCTGTTGTTGCACTCGCCTTGTTGTTGCGTGGTGAAGCAGGCGGTTACGTGTCAGCCAGCAACGGTGGTGTCAGACGTGCGTGTGCTTGACACACTGTTGGGCAACGCAGTCCGCGACAGCAACGCCTTCTGGGCCACCGCCCAGCACTGGTCCCACCACCACCACCACCACCACCACCACCTCCACCTGGTGCATCAGCCTACGGCCGTTGCAAGAGCGCCTGCGGAGGGGAACCGGAAGCAGCATACGGGAGCTGCAGGCGAAGGAGCATCGGGGGTGGGGGAGGGCAATGCTGCAGACACCCAGGACATAGCTTCCAGCAGGCCCGAAAGCAAACTATCTCCAGCAGCATTCCCTGTGGTGATGGGCCATCCTGTGGGACCGGCACTGGGGGAGGCCATGCATAGCATGTGGACAAGCAGTGGGGCCAGAATGTGGACGCCAGGGCCTAAGGTATGCTCGCTTGCAGCACCTTTCTGACGTGTTTTTTGTGCTGGTTGCTCAAGCTGAAGATGTCTCTCTCCGAGGTCCCTGCCCTCTCCATAGAAGGCAGGGATCTTGGCACACGAGGGGTGCAGGGTTGGTAGATTAAGGGTGGAGGAGGGGGGGGGGGGGGGGGGGGGGGGGGGGGGGCTGCTTTGAGGGAAGGAAGTCCAGAAAGCTGTGCTGCTGAGGGTTTGGTATGGAGTGAAGGTGGAGTACTGAGGGTATAGAGGTAGGAGAGAGCAAGGAATGAGAGGAGGGGGTACTCTTGCAATGGATGAACATTGGTTATAGGCTTCGCTTGACCATGTGTTACCTTGTCTTCATACTGTTGCAGGTGGTTTCATCCTCTACATACTCCCGTCTGCAGCAACTCAGTAAAACTTCCCTTCTGGAGGGTCTTGGTGGAGCACTGAGTGAGGCAGAAATGGATGCCATCCAAGTCAAGCGCGACATGGTACTCGCGTATTTTGAATTCCAGTTCAAGTCTAGAGGAAGGGAGAAAGCTCTGATGTGAAAGAAGAAATTAGAAATGTTTTGTAGTTTATACTTTCAAGAATTATCTTACATACCATTTTTCAAAGAAAATTCGTTTTGAAGAGAAGAGAAACATTGTATTCTAAAATGTAAATAAGTCATTTAATCTTATGATTTAAAGTATAATTGATTTTCCCAACAGTATATTTTGAATAACATTTTAACACAAGAAAAATTAATACATATCCTTTGCCTTAACGTAAATGACACGGCAAAATATCATATGAAAGTAAGGTAACACAACATTTCAACCACCATCATCCTCAGCATCGTAGTCTTCATCACTGTCATAGGTCTTCACCTTCTCTGGCAGTTGGGAAGTAAGAGTAGGGATTGGTGGCAGCTTCACCTCATCACCACAGGCATTATTCAGGTCAAAGTTCAAATCGAAGTCCAAGGCGTGCTTCACAGGCCCAGGCAACGACACTGTCGTGGACTCCTCTTTAACTGCAGCACACATTTTATCTGTGCGGTGGGTTGCAACTCCTTCTGCCAACCCCCTGTGCATTACCAAAGGATCACTGTGCTCCTCTGCACAACCTCTCTGTCGCTTCCTGTCAGGAGGAGGTGCAGACAGTTCGGGTTTCTCCCTCTCTTGTCTGCTGGAGCTGCAAACCTCTGCACTTCCATTCCTTCCTTCCGTGCTGCTTGCACAAAATTGTTGAAGTTTCAACGCCTGTTTTGGCTGCCTCATCTTTGGTACAGAAGCCTGCCGAGATTGTACAAGCAAACCGCACCAAAAGACCCACTTCAGTAAACACGGGTGTTAATAGAGATGAACACATCGTCCAGCAAGTGACAGTTTTCCAAAGCACTTACCCGTGGGGAAAAACAATCTTCATCTTCCACAGCAGCATCTTCCTCATCAATTTGTTTTCTGAGTGTTGGAAAGAAACACCAGTCAGTTTCATCAAAACCAGACATCAAGAGGAAGAGAGTCGAGAGCACAAGGAAACGGAGACTTTACCTGCGGCCACGACCAAAGGAAGTCGACTGGCCAATTGCAGAGACATCCCCGCGAGGCCCACCGCGCGGAGTATCTGCTGTTGCGTCGTTTATTCTTGAAGCGATGTCCTTCAGAAAATCGTACTCTGGAAACCTGGACAAACACTGTTTCCTGCATGGTGGAGGCGAAGAAACAAACTGAACCAAAAATGAAGAGGCAGGCAGCTTGACATGCTAGATGACGCAGTAGCTGAAGACGTACAGGTGGGAGGCTGAGAGGGTCTTCGCGCCGCGATGTTCCATGATTTCAAATGTCCGATCGCAAAGATCTTGTAGGAAAAGCTCCAAAGCTTTCGCTGCAGAGTATCATAAATTCGTGTAATAAGACGACTGACTTCGCACGGCAACGGCCTTCCTCAGTCAGCGAAGATCAAAAGACTATCTTACACATCAAGACCGGCGTAGCAAGCGCGATTTTCCCAACCTCTTCGTCTGCTTGCATGATCTTTTTTATTCGAGCCTGCAAAGATGTGGAGAGAACGAGTGAATACAAGGGCATCCGCGGGCCAACTCTTGGCATGTCCAAGGGGCAGACAGGAGGCACGTACTGCAGGAAACCGTGTATCGAGCTTCTTCCTCATCGTGTCGTTGACGATGTTCACAACAGGAACTCCAGCGACTGCCTGTGACGTGGAGATGAGAGAGCCAAGGCTACGGGGTGATGAGCAGACTAAAGCTACCGTAATGGATTCCCCCTCTGCTCGGAGACGACCTCACGGCAAAACGAAAGGAAGGTGTCCAGTGCAACTGACAAGCCGACACCGGGCGAGCCCGGGCTCCCGGCTCAGGGGAGGAAGGGAGGTGAGGATAGTTCGCCGGCCGTCAAGGCAAAACCTAACGCAGTCGGGCAACAACTGACGACGACGTCAGCAGCAGTAACGAGGGCTGACAGGGCTGACGGAGGACAGAACATTCGGCTGGCAGCAGTGACGGGCACAACAGCAAGGTTGTGTGTGTGCAGCATATAACGGAATGCTGGACATCGGTTGTGTCAAGACGCTGTTTCGCCAGCCATTGTTACCTTCCTTCCTTCAAGTCATTCATCTCCGTACAATCCAGGTGTAAGTACCGCAGCCGACCGATTGCGCGGCACTCCCGCATCCGTCTTTGTTCCATTTTCTCACGAAAGTAGTACAAGCGTACGTGATGCCGAGAAACATGGCCGCGCGAGGGCAGCCAGGTGGGCAGCTGAGTGAAACGATCGTCTTACGAACGCTTCGTCCCCGACGAGTATTTGCCAGCTAAGATATGGACCAGACGACACGACGAGAACAGTCCCCAGAGAAGTTGAGCAGCTGAAGAGTTCTTTTCCAGTCGCGGCCTGTTTTATAGGGCCTAACCGCTTTTCAAAAAACGCTCACAACCCATGTGGGACAAAGGATATGGAAGGTCAACAGATCTTGCCAAGCAATGTTCCCCGGTTCTCTCCTTCACTGTTGAACATCATATCCCCATGAATGAGGCAAAACATTAAGTGATTACAAAATTTTAATCGAAATAAATTGAAAAAAATAATAATTTCAGTAAATCAACACACCTCCTATTGTTTTACTACATTGCATCAATTAAATGTTCGACAAACAATAATAGTCCTAAAAGCTTATGAAATCATTTTTTGGGTTACGTAGTAACCTATTGTTATCGGTTTATGGACCTGTTTTGGGGAAGTCCGCCAACCTGGAATCTGTGAACGGTGTTTTGTTTCCAAGTAGGACATACGAATTAACACAAGAATATCCGACAGGGTCGAATTTTAAAGACGTAATAGCTTTGTTTCTCTCACACGCTCCCGACTAGTCAACGAGATGAGCTCGGCTGACGGCATCACTCTCCGGACGCGAGAGGAACTAGCCAGGAACTAACTACTACACGCTCCAAGACAACTGGGCCTACATACCCGGATCCAAGATACACTACACCAAAACTGAATTGTTAGATCAATGTGCTTAAGAAAGGAGAAACATTTTGAAACATGATGTAACTTATAATCTGTGATGAATTATTCACCTTCTTTCAAATGATGTTTTTGTCACACACGTAATCACAACAAATCATTGTCATTGGATGGTTGGATCATATAAATGTGAAGAAAATACTACATAGTTTGAAGATGTATGACAGAAATGAATCAATTTTTTTTTTCCAATATTCATAAACGACTACATGTGTATGTACATAGACGTCGACACACGTATGGATACAATAAATGTGTGGAAGGTAGTCCATGGAACAAATCCATGTGTGAAAACGGGTAAAATACAGTAATTTAAAAACAATATTGATTTCAAAATGTTGATTTACACGTGTGATTCTAGAAAATACTCTACTGCCTGGTGACTTCAATTATTGAGCAGGCATGAATTTTGTAATCTTTGATTTCGGCGTCGGGTTCATATCGTCGGTGCCTCTTTAAATTTGTTGAAAATTCCATGGTATCTGTTTAAATTCGGTGACGGGTCCGTGTCAATTTTTTTATTCGACGAAAGAGAGTGGCCATTCCACGGATGGGGGCCGTCGTGTTAGTTTTGTGCGCGTTGTGCTTCGTCAACGGCAACGTGGGAAACTGTGTTCGGCTGCAACGGCCAATCACGCCACAGATGTTGGCATGTAGGGATAAAGGCAGGGAACGTATGCCCATGTGGTGCAGTCTACCGAGCGAACCGCCATCCACTTTTTGCAATCGACACTCCCCTACGATAGACCGCTATCTGCAGAAGGTGTCGCCCGAAGAGCGCGCGCGTCGCATCATGCATGCTACTCGTCAAGGTCCTGCTGCTCGTACGCCACCACCACGCCGACCAGTGGCGAGGCCGCGCAAGCTTGTCACGCTGTTGGTTGACAACACCGAGGAACCACGCATGCCAACGCATGCCCATTCGACGTACACTGACCGCAGGGACAGTGTCGTTTCTCCAACGCCCCTTTCTCTGCCATCGACCATTCCTCTCGTCTGGTGCCGGGTGACGTCCACCGGTGGCTCTCAGTCCACCGTTAACTGCGCCGTGACCACCCGGCCGTGTCCTCCAAGGAAGACTTGGAACTAGAGCCCAGGTGCTGGATCCTCTTGCACTGCAGATATCCCCAAGGGAAGCTCTCCACCCCCTCAGAGGCGTCGTCCAGCTGCAGCTGAAAGAGGCAAGGCTCCCGCCACATCGCCGGTCAAGCGTCCACAGCACGAGCCTCCACGAACAAGGCTCCGTACAGGCGCTCTGTTCATCAACGACTCTCAACCCGACAACGTGAACAACAGCAATGGACACGGCAACATCAGCGACAGCAACAACAGTGGCAGTGAAAGCATCTACGACAAGTAAACGTCATCCTCCACATCCAACGGTCAGGACAGCGACAACTCGACCGATACGGAGTGCCTTGCCCTCGAGGTCATCTCGAAGACGACAACCGCCGATACCGGCGGATCGTCGGCTGATCTGCCTCTCGCAAGAGAGGCAAATACGCCGACTAATTTGGTTAGGGGCATTTCTGAACCATTTACCAGACGTACAAAACGCAATCATCCGCATACGCAACTGTGCAGCTTCTACGCCGCACGTTCCGCACACCAGATGGCTACTATGTGTTCGACCGACTTGCGGCGAGCACAGTGGCGGGGTGGTTTGTGGAGGGCACAAAAATCGTCAAAAAGCAGTACGAGGATGCTGTCCTGCTTTTATAGCGGCCGCACCATCAGCTCCAGTGAGCAACAACAAGCGCAAGCACGGATGCAAGGGGAAGAGTTCCTGGATCGCTTCCCAACCGGCAATCATGCAGGAGATCAAGAAAGTGCTAGACGCAGAACGGGCAGCTGGCGTGGTGCTGAACAACAAAACCGTGCGGCAGCAAGTGCGGGGGATTATTGCGCGCTATGCACCCGATGAGGTCGAGCGCATGGGGCTAAAGGCGTTTAGGAGATCATGGGTGCACTCCATCTCTAGTGAACTTGGATGGTCATGGCGCGCTGGAATCACGGCCGCACAGAAGGTGCTCTCCGATTGGGAGGAGCACATACTCACATTCCACCGACGAGCATCCTGCATGGTGACACTATACGAGACAAAGCCATTTATGGTC
Organism: Penium margaritaceum; assembly: GCA_023375785.1. Lineage (NCBI taxonomy): Eukaryota > Viridiplantae > Streptophyta > Zygnematophyceae > Desmidiales > Peniaceae > Penium > Penium margaritaceum. The sequence continues at coordinate 39,743 of SZWC01010352.1, forward strand.
ATCAACGCCGACCACACGTCGGTCCAACTGATGCCAGCATCAGGACACATGTACGCTCCTAGCGGAAGCGACGACGTCGGCATCCTTGGTCTCGAGGATAAACGGTGCATCACGGCTGTAGTGACCAGCTCCATGACCGGTGACCTGCTCCCCATGCAATTGATTTTTGGGGGCAAAACCGCGCGATGCCTGTCGGGGGGTGAAAACGCCACCAGACTCTTGGATTCCGGGTGGAACCTGACGTTCACGCTGACACACTGGGCGAACGCGGACACCATGCGTGAGTGGTTCCGTGCTATTGTCGTGCCGTACTACAAACGCACGTGCGCCACCCTCAAAGTGAAGGATGGAGAGGCTGTCATCCTGCTCGTCCTCGAAACCTGGCGGCCTCAGTGCAGTGCGACCCTCCAAGAGTGGCTGACAAAAAAATTTCCATACATGCATACGGTGTACATCCCAGCGATATGCACACCAAAGGCGCAATCGGCGGACATAGGCATCATGCGTCCGCTGAAAAACAAGCTTGAAGAAGTGTTTGCTTGGTGGGGTTCCGAGCGGACACGCATGGGGGAGAGCATGGGCGTTGGGATGGAGGTCATGAAGGAGGCAACATGCTCGTGGTTTTAAGATGCATGGATGTACCTGCGTGATGCTGAGCCACTAGTGAAAAGTGCGTGGGCCAGGTCAAACTTCCTCAGGGTTTTCGACCCCGCATTCCACCGGGCAGCAGCACCGTACGATGAGAAATAACTTTTCCACTTTGATGAGGTCGAGGAGGAGGACGTGGTCGTGTAGTGTTTGTAATGAAGTGATTTTGTCGTTTCCACTGTGCGCACGTTTGTCTCCCTCTCGCTTTGTGTATTGTGCTTCGCCGAATTTGATCTTGTAGGACTGCCAGAAAATGACAACAAAAAATCACTGTCTAGAACACGTAGTAAAGTAGAACATCATAGAATACCATAGAATGAAAAACCCATAGCAACACTTTAAATTCGATTACTCACTTCCTCAATTGATTTGATGCCTGTACGAATTCGTTGAAATGTTGAATTCGGCAAATTTCGACAACCAAAAGAATAGTTGAAATCGAAATCACCAGGCAATAGGGTATTTTCCAAAGGTCACATTTGAATGTACTTTGGGAAGAGTACAATCATAATAACAACATCAAATGAAACAAACACATTACACATAAAGTTGAGATGAAGTGGAATTTTCACATTATGTTTTCCCCTGCGTTTGTCTTCGAAACTCTTTTGATTTCAATTATAGCCAACATTGCAAAGCGTACTATGTAACCCTGTATACCTTAGTGCAACATTGGATCCTTTTTTATTAACAAAATCAGTCTATAGCCACATGTTTTAAGTTAAATCCATTAATTCATGCTCAATATTACTGTGTGGTCACACTTCTACTAAAAAAACAATGTCTGTGGCAAACATCATCAAGTGTTTCCCCCTTATGTCCCATGTAACTGTCAACATTTGTGTTCAGATAATGATCCTTCACATAAGGAATTCCCACTTGTATCTCCCCATCCCCCCCCCCACACACACACAAACAAACAAATACACACACACACACACACACACACACACACACGCGCGCGCGCGCG
>SZWC01010352.1:42489-67298 GCA_023375785.1 Penium margaritaceum
GGACTAAGTTCTACTACTGCTCCTCGAGGTGTGCCACATAAGATTAAAGTCACTCATGTTGAAGCAAGTTTCTCCAGGCCTCACCAACAATCTCCCACATTGTGGCTTGGTACCACATGATGTCTTAAAGACTTTCCTATGCCCGTTTGGTTGTGCTTCCGGCGGAGGTAGAAAACTGGACACTTTTAAATGCCCTGAACCTTGAGGGAATAGAGGAAACCCCCAAGTAACATTATGTGTGCTAAAGCATCGTGCAAAGAGCACAACGTGACAGGCGGTGCTTTGGAAGGTGGAGACACGGCAAAGATATGCTTTGAAACGTATAAGTTAATTCAGACAAGTGTGTAGGTATAGTCAAAACCACATGCGCATGAGTAAGTGCACAGTCCAACCAACCAGTTGGAAAATAGATTAACCCAGATGCAATCTCCAAAACAACAAGAGAACAGAACCCGACAAGTGTACGAGCTCCTCGGTTGTTTGAATGACAACCAAAAGAATCACCAGATGCAACAGCAGAAACTCTATGCAACCGGATCATGGAGGAGGAAGGATAGCGCCACTTAGAAAATGGACCCCGAGAGGTGGTTACGGAATACACTTTAATGAACACCTAAGGGTGGGTTGACTGGTTTTGACGCTGCCAAAGTAGCTGCCGATTTTCCCGGCATGCGGGCAAGCAATGCAGACAAGTCCAAAGGTCACAGTGGCTGACACACCAATACTACTCCATGACCCGCAAACGCCGGTCACCTAAAGCGAGCAATGGTCACTGATTGATGGCAACGATAGTGCAAAACAAAGGACACAAGGCTAGAGCCATACAAGAACTGTGGATGGAGAGAGGAAGAAATGAGATCGTTGTGCAAATCACGTTGGAGTAGAAGCATATTCAAGAAGCCCAACAAACTTAAACTTGCCACTGTCTAGTGATCCTGTGAGGAATTTTGCGCACTGCTGCCATGAGTGAACACCCACAATAGAGATATTGCCACTTGAAACATGCTTCTGTACATAGTAATGCTCAATGTTGATGTGCTCTGTGTGTGTGTGTGTGTGTGTGTGTGTGTGTGTGTGTGTGTGTGTGTGTGTGTGTGTGTATGTTACACATGCCACCATGATATGTTATGTGGCACGTGGTCTCATTGTCGCAGCGAATGGGCTGGCACAACTGCTGCATGATATGGTACAACCAGATGCTCTCACAAACCCCAGCCTCCAACACGACAATCTCAACCTCAGTCACGCTCAGCACAACATAGTCACACTTGCCATTCTTCTACAAGACAGCCTTACCCCCGACAAGGAAGATGTAGCCGGACCGGTTATGAGCATCGTGACCGTGGACCCAATCATTGCCATTGTCTCCATCGACAACCACAGACGGCTGTGCACAAAAACACAAGCTCAGACATGGAGTAGACGTGACATATCGCATCATGCGCAGAGTAGCCTTGAGATGGAGAAAACGTAGATTGGTCGCTCAGGTCATGAGAGACATGATTCTCATGCATGACAAGGTGATTACGGCTAATCGCGCTAGGCTAGGAGAGTGTGTTAGAGGGTCAACTTTGACAGATGTATCTCAATGCTCCCTTGGACAAATTAAGCAAATCAAGGTGTCCTATACAACTGTGATAATGTGTTTTCTCACTCAAGAGTTCACTCAAAATCTTGCATCACATGCACACCTACATTCGCTTGCCTGTTTTTTTTGTCTTTGTAACCTGCAACTCCCCCTTATGAACACTTGGTCGTGCCTAGGAGGCTCTTGGTGAGCCTGGCCTTGCCTGTTCATTGAGTGGTATCGGAGGTGGAACAAGGCTTTGCCTGTTCCTTGAGGCATTCCTTTCAGCTTACTGTGTTACAGATTTGTTCATGGGTTGAATAATCCACTACCATGTCGACATCCGCTTCTATGGTGGTTGACATCAACACCGTCATATTTGAAGGAAATAACTTCTTCAGTTGGAGCAAGAACACGAAGATGGTGCTGATGGGGAAGGGACTCCAGAGCCATGTGAATGAGGAGGAATAAGCTCAGTCCTCTCTCACACCTGGTGACACTCGTGTACACCATGTGAAGCTTGACTGCACTCTTGATATCATGTACCTCTACCTTTCCAAACGGCAACAATTCCTTGTCTGTGGAATCCTCACGCAAAAGAGATTGGGAAGAAAACTCGAGTCCACATATTCTTCAAAGTGAATTCTCATGAACATGCAGTTCCGCCATCACTTTCACACTATGAACATGGATGAGTCCGGATGCATTATTGACTACATCAACATGGTAAAGTATCTCTCTAGTCAGCTTTTAGCAATTGAGGACCCTGTCAAGGAGGGTGTGCTCATGCTAACCATTCTCTCTCGTCTTCCTAGTAGCTACACTCCACTCATTTTTTCACCCCGGACTAATGTGGCGGCAAGCTCTCCCTCGATGATGTGGAGGAGAGCCTACTATTTGAAGAGGAGTGTCACAAGGGAGATGAGGGCGAATGTGGATTGGATGTTGCTCCCATCACCAACTCTGGTCATGGAGGTGGTGTTGTACCAACCATGGACGATGGCAAAGAAGGGAATAAGAAGGGGACCAACCACTGCAACAAGATGCAGAGTCATTAGGCGTGTAGATCCCGAGGAAGAAGGTGGACCTTGCGACTGGAGTGGGAGGGGGAAAACAGTTTGCTGCTTTCTCGAAAGCAGCATATTGGAAGAGTGGATTTGTGGCCCCCATCCGGGTCCTACGCGTATGCGACAACACTGCCTTGTTCTGGATCATCGAGTTGGAAGCCACGCGGCACATGACGTGTGGCTGGGAGTTTTTCGTTGTCTACACCGCCATTGAACCTCATCTGGTGTTTATTCGACAACCATGTGCATATGGCGGTTGGTGAAGGTCAGATTGTGCTATGTGCTTTTGTTGAGGGCAAGAACATACAACGTTATGTGAAGGGAATACTCCATGATCCGATGTTGGAAGCTAACCTCCTCTCTGTTTCTTCTCTTGTCTCCAAAGGCATTCAGGTTCGCTTTGCGAATGCTGGTTGTACGATCTTTTCCAGTACAAGTCTTATGCTTGCAGAAGCAGGCAAAGTGGACGGTCCTTACCGTATCATGTGGTGTTGGAGAAGGAAGCCGACTCAATGTTGGTGATGAGAGAGGGAAAAGACAACATCAGCCTGTGTTACAGCTGGCTTGGTCACCTCGGTTTTGGTACCATAATATCCATGTAGTAGATGGACCGTGGCCAGGAGGTTAAGGAGGATGAAGCACTCTAGTGCACTGGCATGTGAGAAGTATGTTTGAGGGAAGCAAGCCCGCTCTCCTTTCACGTGAGCAGGAAAAGGGGCGGCTGAGCTCTCTCACATGTTCACTCTTACATGTGCATTCCCATGCAATCACAGTCCTTGTCCGGTAAGTTGTACTTTGTCACGTTTATTCATGAAAAGCTGAGGAAGACATGAGTTTCCTTCTAAGTTGGAAAGGATGAGTGCATTAATTCTTTCAAGGTTTGAATTTCTGTTGCACTGAATGAGATTGGCAAGTGGTTGAAGGTGTTTCACACTCATGGTGGAGGAGAGTACCTTTCCAATGACTTCCGAACATTTCTGAAGGATCCCGGAATGAGGCACACCATCACCCAACCTGGAAAACTGCAGCTGAACAGTATGACTACATGTAAGGGTGCACACCCAATCCTGGGTTCGCAAATCGGATTCGCAAATCCGGATCCAAGATCAGGATTCGCGAATCCGAATCCGTGAAAATGGATTCGTCAAAGATTCACAAATGTGTTATGCAAGACTTTGAGGCAAGGATGAGGGGAGGGAGGCGACTTAGAAAAAATAGCAAAGATTCCAGGCCAACTCCTCACATGAGATATCCCTTCTTAGTAGGGTTATCGCATGCATGTCTATTGGCCTGTTGTGGACGGGGAGCAACTTTTGACTCATCACTGACAGAAAGGCTTGGCGCGTGTCCGAACAGGCTCGCAGACCACTAGTTGTCTTCGTGGGCAATCTAATGCTGCCGAGCCACATCAGGCTTGTCATCGAGCATGTGGGTCATCAGCAGTTGAAAAGCCAAGTTTGAACTGCCGAGATCCTGTTGTCGACGCATTGACAAGGACAAGCTCTCACCATCGCACACAATGTGAACGACACTCATGGAGCGTGTTCACAGGATGCTCCAAGATGCAGAGCTCTTGTCAACCTTGGACGAAAGCAGTCAGCATTGTTGTGTAAACATAAAACCGGAGTCTGATGCGCATCGTGCCGCTGATGACACCGGAAGAGGCATGGACGGGACGCAAGCCAATAGTGATGCAACTGAAAATCTTTGAGTTTTGCACATTTGTGCAACATGCCTGACGGCAACCGTAAGAAGCTGGACGCAAAGTCTGTGACGACGGCCTTCTTCGGCTACGACACCATGAAATACTGCCTCTACGATTTTGCTGCATGTAAGATCATCTGCTCAGAAACTGAATTTGTTCTACGAGTTTTAGAGTGCATGGCAATGCAGTGGGTGGGGACATCCAATCACTNNCACCGGAAGAGGCATGGACGGGACGCAAGCCAATAGTGATGCAACTGAAAATCTTTGAGTTTTGCACATTTGTGCAACATGCCTGACGGCAACCGTAAGAAGCTGGACGCAAAGTCTGTGACGACGGCCTTCTTCGGCTACGACACCATGAAATACTGCCTCTACGATTTTGCTGCATGTAAGATCATCTGCTCAGAAACTGAATTTGTTCTACGAGTTTTAGAGTGCATGGCAATGCAGTGGGTGGGGACATCCAATCACTTTATCAATGAAAAAGGCCAGATGACTTCACATGTTCCTCCACTGAGCAGGATTAACTCCGCCATGGAATTACCTATAGCTCATTCCTGTCTTCTACTCTTCCATGGCACAGCAATGCCACCAACAAGGAAAACAAGCTGAGGTACATGTTTTCCTTGTAGTCGGTGCTTCCCAAGTCCTAGTGCCTGAATCCAACTCATTATTCTTGGGTATGGAGCTTGTTGGTGGTTTTGCTGTGTCATGGAACTACTAGCACAAGGCCAAGTGTGACTAAAGACAGGACATAGATGGAGCGAGAGCGCACGGGAACTCGTTGGGAACAAGGGAGTAACCCAATGCAATTTTACAATGGACCATTGGCCTGGCAAGGCTAAGGACAACAATGAATCTTTGTGTGGCAGGACAGTTGGCTGGGAGAGAACAGGAGAGGTGCAAAGGATTGCCAGCTCCTGCTGGCTAAGATTCATTGCAACATGATGTAGATCCAAATTGAAGAGGATGATCCCTCCCCTGCAAAGAGGGCAAGTGGGGAAGGATAACAGGAGGGTGGAGAGCTGCTTCAGTGGCGGTTGAGAAATACATTGAGACATAACGGATAGTAGGAAGATGACAATGTAGGAGATTTTGATGACCAAGTTGGTGATGAGGGTGAAATTGAAGCCTCTGTAGAAAATGAAGAGGAGTCAGAATCTTTAATGACTCGAAGGAAAACAAGGTACTGAACTTAAAGGCGGACATAGAGGAAGAATGAATGAGCACAGGGGGCTTGGCTGGAAAGCACGACGAGGACAAGTCCTCATAAGAGGTTGAGAAAGGTAGGAAAATTCCCCTAAGACAAGAGAGAGGGCAAGGGAAGGAGGAGAAAAGCGGTTGAGCTCATGCTGGCCACAAACTTGAATAAGAGGGTACCATACGAATTGACAAATCGATAAAGCTCTGTATCCCACAAGCGGGAGGCCCTTGATATGGTAAAAACACTCATGCAAGTGTGCATGGGACCATTATCAGAGAATTTGTAGTTATGAACATCCTTCAAGAGCCAAAAAGAGGCGAAAAAATCCCAGAGGGAGAGCTTGAATAGAATGACGTGACAAGGACGAGGGATTTTAGTGACCCTCTTCCAAGCCGAAGTCGTGTAAAACATGAAGCTGAACGGAAAGACAAGAGGAGAACCAAACTCAAATAGTTGTACTCATAGACACTGTATTGCGGTGTGGAGAAAGCAACGCGCTCCATGCACATTCTTGTAGACTCGAGGAAGTCAGAGGTGGGAAATCAATTAACCATCTCCATTAGGCTACATTGCCTAAAGCTTTTGCTAACATGCATGTTCTGCCTCAGGTGACTAAGATCGTTGGAAACAAGAGTGTTAGTCTACAAAACACAAGACCCACCAAAAGAGACCAAAAAAGAAGTCATGAGACACAAGCACCATGATTTCAACATTGACGAGAATAAGAGGATGGAATAAAAAGAGAGGGCTATTCGTGAAAGGATGGACCAATGCAATAAACCTTGCACACATTCCTGCCAGTCAGATGCAAAACTTGGAAGAAAAGAACCAGAATTAAGACAACGAGTAGGCTAGATTTACAACATGCCAGATAATACAGTGTTTTTTAAGTAGTAGAGATGAACATGAAGAAGATGAGAGAAGGAAATGGTGCACAAAAGAAACAGATTGTACAACATGCACGAAGTGTAAGGAAATAGAAGGGTGGGCGGGAAAAAAACATAGAAAGTATACAAATTGTCACATGTTATGCCATGCAACATGATGCAACCACTGGAGCGCAAAGATACAATGCCCAAACTACAATCTCAGACAGTTATATGCTCTAGACGTCGAAAGTGGTGAAACACAACAATTCTATCTCAAGAGCACACACAAACAGGACATCTACACCCATTTTTGTTGGTTTGATTCAATTGCCTACCACTTTTGTGCAAAGGAGGAAGTAATTGAATTTTTCCCTTCAATGTCACCCATTACACCCTCCAATAGCTGATTATGGCCGTATATTGTAATGTACTCACATGAATACCTTCCAAGAATCATGAATTCATGTAAGCCCTATGAAACCCCAAGCCCTATCAACATTGATCCTAAATCATCTTTCAAGCTGCCCTCCTCCATCTTATCTCACAAGGATGTTACGCGGATTTAACCTCTTCCCATGTCGCTAAGATAATTTCCACCATTTTGGATGCCCAAAAAATTGACCCATGGTTTTTTTCCTCTGTGTCATCAACAAATAAATCAAAGAAAACTCAGCCAAACTCAAATACATGGAAGATGATTTTTCTTTGGTCTTTACATCTAGTTAATACCTTCTTAAGAGGCATTTCACCTATTTCTGAGAACTTTCTATGAAGGGTAGAAAAACAAATAATTTGCCTTCCTCCATGATCTTTTGAACTTAGGGGCAGGTTTCACATCTTGAGCTTGGTTTATGCCTATGTAGCCCCTTTTGATTAGCCGGCTACGAGCAGGTGTAAAAAATAGAGAGGGTACATGTAGGGATTATCCACAAAATCTGAATGTGTGTATTCCCTACCCGACGTTCAGAAGAATAAGACTCCCCTACTCGCTGACCTGAGAATCTTGACACTCTATCCATGAACAATGAGAAAACGCAACATGTTGACGCTGCATGCGATGCAACTTTGATGTGCTGACATCGACAAATTCTTTGAACATTCACAAACCCCTCATTTGAGGAGTTTGTGAATGTTCGAGGAGGTTTTTGCGGTTGTTTTGCATGGGGGGGACTAAGACCCCCCATGCGTTGATGTTATGCTGAACAGAGAATAGATGGTGAACACGTATGAGTTGCAAGGCAGAACACGGTTTTAGAATTTGGGACACTTGAGCAATTCGTAATTAGCGATAAGTGTACTTCGATGACAAGTGCCAAAATGACTGAACACATATACACAAGTGTCAAGTTACAAATCAGGCGTAGTCGGAGTCATCGGCCACGTCACCGATGACCGAGAATTTCCTTGATGATGTACCAACAATTTCCTAATGTCCTTGTCTACTTGTACAGGAGGAGGACAAGCATATCCTTGCCGGGGAAGTTCTTGGTGGGGTCCTTGTAGTGCGCTGATATGGAACACCGAATGAACCTGCATAGTGTCAGGGAGTTTAAGTCATGCAACCACGGGGGTTTGAATGGGCTTGATCTCAAACAATCCCAACCATCGAGGTTTGAGTTTGGAACAGTTGGCTCCATGGAGTTTGATGTTTCCCGAACTGAGGAGAACCTTGTCGCCGGTGGTGAACACACCGTTGTTGCAATGTCCATCGACTGTTCGCTTCATCGCCGCTTGTGCCTTCATGAGCATCTGTCATGTTTCATCCTAGATGGTGGAAAAATTGCGGCGTTAGATGTCGATAGCAGGAATGTTGCTCTCGCTGTGAATTCTGGTTGGTGTAATTGGAATGAAGTTTTACCCGTTGTGGTGGATTTTGCCAAGTTACATACGATTTCGGCGGTCGAGAGTTTGGGTGCCCCATTCGCCCCGTTTGGCTCGCATAATTTTCAGATAACTTGTTTGGGCGTTTGATTGGTCTGCTCGGTTTGGTCGGTTTGAGGGTGGAACACTGTTGAAATCTGGATCCAACTGCCGCAGCAATTCATAAGTTCGTGCCATAAATGGCTGGTAAAATGATCGTCTTTGTTACTTGTGATGGTTATTGGCATGCATTGCAGCCATAGGATGTTGTTTTGAAACAGCCGTGTTGTCCCTTTGGCAGTGACTGCGGTCTTCATCGGAATAACCCCAAGGACATTTCCAAAAACCTGTCAATAACCCCAAGGATTGCATCATATCCCTCGGGTGTGATTGGTAATCTTGTGAAAAATTCCATGGAGATGTTGGTCCACGGTTCTATCGGAACGGGGAGCGGTTGCACAAGTCCAGGTGGCTGTGTGCGACGTGATTTCTTTTCACTGACACGCGTCACAAGATTTTCAGAACTTGGCCATGTCGGTTTGCATCTTTTCCCACCAGTAGTGCTTTGCCAGCTTCTTCAACGTCTTGTCCTATCCAAAATGTCCACATGGACCAGTGCCGTGAAACTCCTCAAGCAACATGCAACAGAGTTCTTTGCTTGGAGATACAACCACTTGGAGAGTGAATTGTCATCGCCAATAGGATGCGTCGTGCCAGAACTTGGACTTTTCGTATCCGCCATGCTGGTCGTAGCCACGTGTAACAAACTTCTTGAGATTTGGATCTCGTTGAAGTTGAAATGCCGCTGTTTCAGCCATCAGGTCTGATTGGCGGCTGGACGCATGTGCTCCGTTGGTTTTTCCCGGCCGATATTCGATTTTGTAGTCAAACCCAGATTCAAGAAACACCATTCATTGATTTTGACGTCGACTGAGGTTCGGCTCCATCTTCAAATATTTTAGTGCATGATGGTCGGTGTGTACGATGCATCGGCGGCATTCAAGATAACACCGCCATGTCTTAAACACGTGTTCGACTGCCAATATCTCCTTTTCATGTACGATGTACTTGAGTTTAGGTCTGTGCAACTTTCGTGAAATACACGTGATCGGTTGCTCTCCGCTGTTGTGTTCATGTAGGAGAACCACGCCAATGGCTCGGTCGGAGGCGTCCATAGTCATGATCTAGTCGATTGTTGGATCAATTGATTCTAGGGCTGGTGCTGAGGTCAAAGAACTCTGTGAGGCGGTGAAAGATTCTTGTTTGTTGTCTCCCCACCGCCACTCGTTTTCTTTTTCAGTGAGATTGGAGAGAGGTACTGAAACTCAGGCGTACTGCCATGAAAAATGCCATTAGTAGTTGCAGAAGCCGAGAAAAAACTTGAAAGTCTCTGATCTTTGTTGTCTTCAGCCAATCACCAATTGCTACCACTTTTCTGGATCCACGGTGATCCGTCTGCCATTGATGACGTGATCCAAAAGCACGATTGAACGGCGACCAAAGTTGTACTTTGAGAGTTTTGTGAATATTTTCTCTCTTTGTACAGCTCCGAGAAGTTTTGGGAGACGTCCATTGGTCTACTCCGTGGTGCAGCTGTACACCACGATGTCGTTGAAGTATACCACGACAAAATTGTCAAGGTACGGGCAGAAAATGTTGTTCATTACCACCATGAACGTTGCTGGGGCATTTGTGAGTCCAAATGGCATGACTGTGAAGTGGAAATTCCAGGAGTGAGTTCAAAACAACGTCTTCTCGATATTGACGTCTGCCATGCAGATCTGGTGATAACTATTGCGGAGATTGATTATGGTGAAGATTAGGGCTCCTTGGAGTTGGTCGAAAAGTGTGTTGGCTCAGGGAAGAGGGTAGTGTTTCTTGATGGTAGCGCCATTCAGCGCCCGGTGATCCACGCACATCCACATTTCACAAGTTATCTTTTTCACAAACAGTATAGGTACAGCCTATGGTGATGTGGATAGGTGGATGAACCTTTGACTGAGCATCTCGTCGAGCTACTTTTTCATCTCGGTTAGCTCATGGTTGTTCATCCAATAGGCTTCTTGAACTGTGGGTCAGCTGCCCAGTTTTCGCTTGATGCGATGGTTGATGTCTTGTTGAGATGGTAAGGTTCTTAGGAGATCGTCGGGAAAAACATCTGCAAACTCTTGGATGAGAGGTGCAAACTCCTTGGGAACCATCACAAACTTTGTCGATGCCAATGAGGTTGATGAGGGTGATGATGCCGATGATTCAGCTGCTACCATTTCATTTCCTCCGCGCATGAGCCCCTTGTTGCATACAGTACCTGGCCACGTTGAGTAGTATTGGTTGCACAGGTTGTTATTTCTTGGTCGCTGTAGTTTCCTCGACTACTTCCACCTCTGCTGCTTCTGTTTTTGTCTTCCACCCCATGCGTGAAGGTTTTCATTGTTCTAGTTGACCTGCAAATGGTGTTGGTATAGGACATTGCACCCAAGAATGCTTTTGTGATCACTCATTGGACATGACCTCCAGACCGTTACATCTCACAAATCTCCCACTTGCAATCGCAGTGGTTCTCAGAGTCTCCGTATCTGTAATCTTCCATCGACGAGTTTTCCTTCAAACACCCTTGGTTCGGTTTGCAAATCCAGATTTTGAACCATGCTAGCTTGCCAAAGTGTGAGAGGTCCCTCCATCCAATAGTACCGATATTGTTCTACGCCTTTTGCAACCTCGGGGTTGCACTTACAGTAGCATTGCTGGTTCGTCGTCCTCGTACCCCTTGTTGAACTTAGCGAACTTAGAAACCCTCTGCGGTGTCATGAGCCATTCAGATGGGCGATCGTTTGGCGGAGATCGCTCCTCTTGAACAAAGAGTTGCGTCTTTCACACGTGCTCGTTGCTGTTTCCNTAATCTTCCATCGACGAGTTTTCCTTCAAACACCCTTGGTTCGGTTTGCAAATCCAGATTTTGAACCATGCTAGCTTGCCAAAGTGTGAGAGGTCCCTCCATCCAATAGTACCGATATTGTTCTACGCCTTTTGCAACCTCGGGGTTGCACTTACAGTAGCATTGCTGGTTCGTCGTCCTCGTACCCCTTGTTGAACTTAGCGAACTTAGAAACCCTCTGCGGTGTCATGAGCCATTCAGATGGGCGATCGTTTGGCGGAGATCGCTCCTCTTGAACAAAGAGTTGCGTCTTTCACACGTGCTCGTTGCTGTTTCCTGACTCATTTTTCTATGAATTTCCCCTGTTTTGGTTTGCTGCTTGCTCTGGAAATTTTGAACGATATGCCTGAATGTTTTGCGGCTGTAGCACGTGCGTGTCTCTCTGGTTGTCAGTGTGTACTTCCATCAGAGTCGAGGAGTCTCCTAACTGGCCTTTTCCATTCCCACGATAACTGGGGTTGGGAGGTTGCCAACCATAGGATTCCTGCATTCAAGCATTGCTGTCGGTGTTGTCGATCCTTTCTATGAATGCGATCATTCTTGGTAAGTCATTCTGGATGTCGAAGATGGCGATCACTTGTCAAATTTTCCGTTTGAGGCTATTGTTGTAGTGAAAACAGAGTTCATCGTGGGCAATGTCTGCTCTGGTGATGATCTCTCATAATCTCCATGTGTAATCTGCCACAATATACTGATGACGTAAACGCTGAAGTTTGTACAAAGCGTCAGATTTCTCATTCAGCCGTCCAAAACATGTGAGCATTACTCATGAACATTTGCTCCAGTCGGATGGTGGCGTTTGCGCGTCTTGTCATTGCACGCTGATTTGCTCCAAGGGTAGAACGCCTGCGGTTGGCCATATGAGACGGGAGCCGTTGGCCATTGATGAGACCCTGTTGGTCTCTTGCTGTCATTGGATGGCATTTAGGTTAGAACACCAACTTAATGCCATGCCACGTAGAAGCACGGCCACGAGGTCCATTTTCTTCTGATCATTGTTGACCCAAAAAGCGGTGAAGTACACCTCCAAGCTCATCAGCCACATCCAAACCGCTGGTCCTTTGGAACGGTTTAGTTTGGGCCACACAAATCTTGGGTTTGTTTGAGAGTTGGGTGTTTCTCTCGACGAGCACTGCCTCTCGTGCAAAAAGCCTCCATCGCGTCGTTGAGTTGTTGGAGCAGATGGTTGTTCATGTTGTTATATCATTCTTGGTGACCTCTGGACATGACGCCATCCACATGCAAGAAGACTACAGTGGACGCAGGCTACCTTCGTAGTCTCTCCCTTATCTTGTACATCCCTTTGTACAAACATGAGTTTTCTTAGTGGCCAATTCACGAGGGCAAATTTTTCGGCACGGCCACTTCTGTTCTTTTTCAGCTTAGTTCTACAAAGCTCTTTTTTTGCTTCAGCTGCTTCTTTTGATTCGTCATTTGGCCACCCGAGTGCTCCGTACTGTTGTCCGGGTGTGTCCATTTTCTGTTTGGTAGCTCGTAAATCTTTTCCTGGACTTTTTCATGGATTAGCCGCTGCACAGTTTGCATGTAAGCTAGAATGACCAAGGGTGGAGGGGATATCCCTCACTCTTTCTCATTTTGACTAACTCGTACATTTTTCAAGCATACGTTTTCCGTCTCTCAACCAAACTTAGTACCGTCTCGTCTGTTTTAATACACACATTGTCCTCTCTCATACAAACAACACCAAAGAGGGTTATTACATTCCCTCATGGTATCAAAGCAGTTGAGAAACGATCATCCTCTCGCCCCACCATACAACACGTTGCAGTACCAACAGAGACCTCTGGACTAGGCTGGGCTGGGTGCGGCAAATAGGTCCTGGCAACATGGAGGCCGTGAGGTGAGGGCTCACGTATTGCAGTCCTCCGGATTTGTTGGAGGTGGAATACCGCCAGAAGGTTTTTGACAGTTCCCACTGTCACTTCGGCCATCTTGGCGGCAACGTACAGCACAAGTGATGGTGTCTTCGGCCGCCACCACAGTAGCATCTACGACCTCGGCAACAGCAACAGCTGCAATATTAGTAGCAGCCGCAACAGCTACAGGAATAGCCATAGCAGCGGCTCCAGTAGCTGCGCAATATTAGCAGTGGCAGTCAAGACAGCCCCATCGGCTGAAGCAACAGCAATGGCGGCATTTGGCAGCCGTGCGGGGTGGAAGCAAGAGCAACTACAACGGTGGTGTCTTAGGCCGCCACTACAATAACAGCTGTAGCCTTGGCAAGAGTAGTGGCTGCAGAAGGAGCCGCAATAGTAGCTACAGCAGCTATACCAGCAACCTTAGCAACAGTAGCAGCAGTAGCCTTAGCAGCAAGTGTAGTAACCAATTGAGCAGCGGCAACATCAGCCGTAATATCTACGCAGTAGTAGCCATCGCAGCTTAGGTAGCATCAGCAGGTGGAGCATAAGCAAAAGCGGTCGCAGCAACAACGACATCATTGGCATCACACCGGTCACGCATAACAGCAGTGGCATCCGACAGCTGCGCGCAATAGAGGCAGCTTGCTGCCAGGAAGCCGCAAGCTGCTTGTTGTCGAGAAGCTGCTTGGCAGCTTCCCAGACTACAAGCTCACCGATTGAAAAACTCGTCGATCGATGAAAAACACCGATTGAAAAACTCATCAGCCAGCGAGCTCGTTGCCGGCAGGATTTGTGCCACCAGCAAGAGCAGCTCCACTGACAGAAACGGAAAAAAATAAACAAAGGGCTAGGGTGCACCCGGGCCCATCTCTTCGGCATCCCTTCTCGGCCCTGTCCTCTAAACTCTTTTTTCCTCTCCTCTTTCATTTTATTTTACTTTCTTTTACCCCTTTTACTGTTTCTACTTACTCTTGGACTTCTGTTTGTTTTCTTCTCTCCTTGCACAGTCTTAGTCAAGTCCCGGACATATGGGGACTTGTCCTTTTGTCTTGGGAGATTCTCTCTGAGATCAGTTTTTTTCTTGATGTTTCTTTGATTCTCTCTCCCATTATGTGGTCGAGACCCCAATATTTGGAGACCTGTCCCAAATATTGAGGGAGACCCTCTCTTCCTCATGGTCTAGACCTCTGTGTGTGGTTTTGTCCCGAGCTGTGGAAGACCATTTCCTCATCTGTCACTGTCCAAGCCTCGGCATGGCTGCGGCATTGGTGCTACCGCCTGGGTGGCATTGGGGCCCGTCCCACTCGTATCCCACCATTTATGGACCGCCGTCCGCCTGCTACATGCCGCCACAGTGGCTGACCATGTTCGATTCACCCGACGTCCCGAGTCCTCCTCCGCCATTCATCTCGGGCTCCTCCCAGCTTGCCATCCCATCTTCCTCGGCTTCTCACTCAGCGCCCTCTCAGCCACGACCAGTCAACGTCTCTCGCGGTGTGAGTTTGCCTGTCGGCTCTCAGGATCACCATTGTGATTCAGATGGATCCCTTTGGGGAGGGTCGTTGGACGGTCCGAGTGTGGGGGGTGCATGGATTGAGGAGTGGAAGCATGCTACATGTCCTTGTCTTTTGGCCCATTGTCTAGGCCGTGCTCCGTCATCTGCTTCCATTTCAGGTCATGTCGTTGCCTGTCATGTCTCGTCCCCTGCTTGTGTTTCTCATGGTATCTAGATTCTCGATTCCGGTGCCACTCACCACATGACGTCGTTGTGTGTCGTGTTTGTGTCATTAGAGCCTGTCGGGGATGTCCACTTTGTCCGCACTGGTTCAAGGCAGATGCTACCTGTTCAGGGAATTGGTGTCGCACGGTTCATTGGTCCCTCTGGTGACGTCTTCCCGCCCGATGTGCTGTGTGTTCCTACGCTTGAGGTGAGCCTGCGGTCAGTCACTACCCTCAATGTTTAGGTTATGGAATTTGTCGCACCTCGTAGAGTTGGACTGTTTTGTTACAATTTGTGCTCCGTGGTCTTCACTGTGACAATCTGTATTGTGTGCCTCTGTTTGCACCTAGTGTTCCCGTTGCTGCCGCTGGTCACGACCATATTGCTCCTACGTGTAGGCATGGGCCTCATTGGTACATGCGTGGGCACGAGCCTCATAGGCACGGGCTTCGTAGGTGCAAGCGTGGACCTCATAGGCACGGCCGCCACCCTCGTAGGCATGGGCCTTGTAGGCGCGAGCCTCGTACGTACAAACACAGGCCTCAAAGGTGTGGGCGCGGACCTTGTAGGCATGGCTGCATTCCTCATAGTCATGGGCGTGGGCCTTGCAGCCGTGGGCCTCATATGCATGGGAACCGTAGGCACACGCCTCGTAGGCGCGGGCCTTGTAGGCGTGGGCCTTGTAGGTGCAGGCGCGGGCGTGAGCATCATAGGTGCGGGCCTCGTAGCTGCAAGTGTAGGCCTTGTAGGCATGGGCGTGTGCCTTGTAGACACAAGCCTCGTAGGTCCGGGCCTCATGGGTGCAGGTGCGAGGCTCGTAGGTGCAAGTGCGAGCCTTGTTGCACAGGCACAGGCCTCTTAGGCATGTGTACATGCCTAAGAGGCATGTAGGCACGGGCACGGGCATGGGCACTTTAGGCATGGGCGCGGGCCTTGTAGGCTCAGGCGCAAGCCATGTAGGTGCAGGCACGAACCTTGTAGAAGCTGTTGCTGGCCTCCTAAGTGCAAACATAGCCTCGTAGGCGCAAGCGCGGGCCAAGTAGGCAAAGGCGCCAGCCTTCTATGTGCAGTTTGGGCCTTGTAGGACCAAGCACGGACCTTGTAGGCACAGGTGTGGACCTTGTAGGCGCAAGCACGTGTCTTATTGGCACAGACGTGGGCCTCGTACGGGCATGCGCATGCCTCAAAGGCATAGGTGTGGATCTCGTAGGCGCAGGCAAAGGCCTCGTAGGTGTTGGAATGAGCCTCGAAGACGAAGGCAAGGGCCTTGCAGGCGCAAGCGTGGGCTGCATAGGTACAAGCACAGGCCTTGCCAGCGCAGGCGCGAGCCTTGCAGGTGCAGGCCCAAGCCTTGTAGGTACAGGCAGGGGCCTTGTAGACTCAGGAGCTGATGGATATGAGGGTGTCAGAAAAAAACAAAAATGGGTTGCTCAATAAAAATACTTGACGCCACAGCTGCAAAAAGGCTGTTTCACAGGTTCTAACACAATCTATGGAACTGAATTTGGAGTCCGTTTGATTGAGATATGGATTTCCAAAGTTTGGAAATCATGGGACTGGTTCAAATCATGACCGGAGCACTTTCAGCACAAAAGGTGGTCTTAAGTATTGACCAGTATGGCTGAAAGTGGCCTTCCAGGAGAAAAGATGACTAGGGGACCTCCAGGAGACTTCAAGGAAGGAGCAGTCCACAATTCTTGGCCATGCAGGTCATGGGAGACATAATTCTCATGCATGAGAATGTGATTGTTGCTCATCCCGCAAGTCTAGGAGTGTACTAGGTCAACTTCGAAAGAGTGTATCTCAGTGCTCCTTTGGCCAAATGAGGAATGTAAGGGCTTGTTAGAATGCTGTGATGATGTATTCTCTCAATCAAGATCCATTCAGACATTCGCATTCTGTACAAACCTACATTCACTTCCGTGCTTTGTCTGTACAACCTACATCACCCTCTCATTAACAGTTGGTCCTGTCTAGGCGCCTCTTGGTGAGCCTGATCACCTCCCTGAGGGCTGCCCCAATTTGCATCAGTGGTGTCAGAGCTAGAACAATGCTTTGCCTCATTCTTGAGGAATTCCTCACACCCTGTTGTGTGAGAGGGTCGTTTGTGGGCTGAACATTGCACTACCATGGCAACATCCGCTTCTGTAGTGGTCGCCGTCAACATCACCAAGTTCAAAGGCAGGAACATCTTCAAGTGGAGCAACAACATGAAGTTGGTACAGATTGAGATGGGCCTCTGGAGCTATGTGAGTAAGGAAGAACCAGCCTAGTCCTCTCTCTCACATGGTTAGGCCCGTGCCCACCGCGAGAAGTGTGACAACGCCCTTGCCACCATCTACCTCATCCTCGCCAAACAGCAACAACTCTTTGTCCATGGCATCCTCACGCCAAAGAAATTTTAGAAGAAGCTTTAGTCTACTTATACATTGAATTCAATCCTCATGAAAATGCAGGTGCACCGTTGCTTTCACACTTTGAAGATGGATGAGTCCCAATCCATGATTGATTGTATCAATACGGTGAAGTCTCTCTCCGGCCAACTTTTTGCAATTGAGGACCCTGTCAATGAGCGTGTGTTCATGCTAAACATTCTCTCTGGCCTTCTTAGCAGCTACAATCCTCTCATTAATGCCCCCAACCAGCATGGCGACTAGCTCTCCCTCAACGATGTACAGTAGAGCCTGCTGTTTGAGGAGGAGGAGATGAGGGCGGAAGCGGATTGGACATCACTGTCATCATCAACTCTGGTCATGGGGGTGGTGCTGCACCAACCAGGGACAATGGCCGAGGAGGGAAGAAGAAGGCAAACTGCCACTATTGCAAGAAGCCGAGTCATTGGGTGTGCAAATGCCTGAAGAAGAAGGTGGACCTTGTGGCTGGAGTGGGAGCGAGAAAGCAGTCCGACGCTTCCGTGAATGAAGGAGATTGGGAGAGTAGTTTCGTGACTACCATCCGGGTCCTAGACATCTCCGACAACACCGCCTTGTTATGAATAATCGACTCATGAGCCATGCGACACATGATGTGTCGCCAAGAGTGGTTCGTTGTCTACACCACCATTGAACCATGTCAGGTGTACATGGGGGACAACCATGTGCAAATCTCACCCTCCCCAGGTGTTGGCGAGGGTGAGATTGTGTTTTGTGCTTCCGTCAAGGGCAAGCATGTGGAACGTTTTGTGAAGGGGTTCTCTATGTTCTGGGGCTGGTAGCTAACCTCCTCTCTATCTCTTCTCCAATATCCAAAGGCATGCACGCTTGCTTTGAGAATGGTGGCTGTACCATCTTTGAGTTCTGGTTAATCACCCTAAATTCATACACTCACCAAGTGGTGTAATAATAAGTGTATTATTGTGTAAACACATTTTTAAAAAATCATTAACATCCATTCATGCCACTTGAGCCCAGATATCCATTCCTTGTATAAGGTAGTAACTATAATGGATTATATGTACTATGTACTAGTTTCTTTTAGAATCACATGTTCACTAATATGTTCACTTCCCAATCCACTTGTCAATACACAGTTTTAGGGGTGAGGTGATTGGTCATGTATGCCATCTCTGCCCGTGCAGGCCATGTGCTTGCAAAAGCGGATAAGGAGTACGGTTTTCACCGTCTCTATGTGGCGTTGGAGAAGGAAGATGACTCAGCGTTGATGGCGAGAGAGGGAGAACACGACATTGGCTTGTGGCACCGCCGGCTTGGTCACCTCGGCTTTGGCGCCATCATCTCCATGCAGCAGATGGTCTGCAGCGTGGAGCTCAAGGGGGTGGAGCAGCCTGGTGTATCGACTTGTAAGAGTTGCATTCAATGGAAGCAAGTCTCCTCTCCTTTCACAGGGGAAGGGAAGGGGGCGGCTGAGCTTCTCTCACTTGTTCACTCTTATTTGTGCGGTCCCATGTCGTCACATGCCTTGTCTGGCAAGTTGTACTTTGTTACGTTTATTGATGACAAGTCGAGGAAGAAGTGGGTGTCCATCCTGGCTGGAAATGATGAGTGCTTTGATTCTTCGAAGGTGTGGATTACTGCTGCACAAAGTGAGAGTGGCAGGTGGCTGAAGGTGCTTCGCACCAATGATGGAGGAGAGTACCTCTCCAATGAATTTAGCAACTTCTTCAAGCATCGTGGGATCCAACACGAGATCACTCCACCTGGAATACCGCAGCTTAAGAGCATGGTTGAACGCACCAACCACACGCTCATGAAGCGTGTTCGCAACATGCTCCAAGACACGGAGCTCCCGCCAACTTTTTGGGTGGAAGCGGTCAACATTGTTGTGTTATTGAAAAACAAAAGCCATACGCACGTCGTGCTGCTGATGACACTGGAGGAGACATAGACGAGGCGCAAGCCAACAGTGATGCACCTGAAATTCTTTGGGTGTGGTGTATTTGTGCACGTACCTGCCGGCAACCGTAACAAGTTGGACGCTAAGTCGGTGAAGACTGCCTTCCTTGGCTACGACACAATGTGATACCACCTTTACAACCTTGTTGCTTGCAAGATCATTTGCAGCCGTGACATGGTCTTTCAAGAGGACTTGAAGGGTTGGACTTGGAGCCCTATGTCTATAGTTCCACTTGCTCCCGCAATTGTGTCGGAGGTGGGAGAAGAGCTTGTAGCAGAACAAGACGATGCAGAAAATTACAGTGACAGCAGAATCAACAAGGAGGTGAAGGGAGTTGAGAAGCAGAAGGAGACAACAATCAAATATGATGAGGAGAAGCAGCAAAAAAGTACACAGAAGCTGCCATGAAGGTTTGTGCAGCTCAAAAAAGGTAGAAAGGACAGTGGGGAGCAGCTACGGCAGTCCGAGAGGCTCGCAAAGAAGCAGACATAGTAAGGAGAGCGGCTGAACCTGTGCACCACTCCACCACCAATGGAGTTCTCTGACCTCGAGCTCCTCTTCCTTACAGTTACCGATGACCCATCCACCTTCACCAAAACCATGCGTAGTGCCGAGGTGGCAGATTGGCGTGCCACAGCAAAAAAGGATTATTGTGCGGTCATGAAGAACGGCACCTGGACCTTCGAGGAAGCTCCATGTGGCAGCCGGGTGATTGGGTGCCGGTGGATCTTCAGGCATAAGAATGGTATAGATGGTAAGGTGCTCAGGTACAAAGCACGGCTGGTCGCAAAGGGGTATGCGCAGACTGAGGGTGTAGATTACAATGAGACATTTGCATATGTCGTAAAGTTCCCATCCGTCCGAGCGATCCTTGCTGCTATGGACTGGGAGGTGCACCAAATGGATGTCATGTGTGCATTTCTGAATGGTGACCTCAAGGAGGATGTGTACATAGAGAAATCAAAGGGCTATGTGGTGGAGGGAAAGGAGGATTTGGCGTGCAAGCTTGTGAAGGCCCTCTACGGCCTGAAGCAAGCACCGCGAGCATGGTACCACAAGATGAATGAGCAGATGGCTGGCCTTGGTTTTCTGCGTATTGAAGCTGACCATGCAGTCTATGGGCGCATGCAAGAGGCAAGCCAGGTTATCATCTTGCTCTATGTTGATGACCTGCTCATTGCATCTGACTCCAAGTCTCTTTTGTACGATGTGAAGCAGTACCTTGCCGCCAGGTTTGACATGAACGACATGGGAGAGCTCATTTACTACCTTGGCCTTCAAGTCAAGCACGACTGGCAGCATCAGACTTTGGAGTTGTCATAGGGTACGTACGTGAGCAACATCATCAAGCACTTCAACATTGTAGGAGTGCGCAGAGCTGCAACACCACTGGAAGTGGGAGTGAAGCTGAGCATAGCGCAGAATCCCCACGTCATGCAAGAGAGCTTCCGTATGGAAGCATTGCCGTACCAAGCAGCAGTTGGGAGCCTCATGTATGCAGCAGTTGGCACGTGACTCAACATCAGCCGAGCAGTGGGAGTGCTCAACAAGTTCTGCGCAAATTTGGCATGCCACATTAGGAGGCGTGTTGCGCTACCTAGACAGTAGCAGCAGTCCTTACCTCACCTTCAACGGCAACAACAGTCCCATCCTCATTGGCTACAGTGACACAGATTGGCGAGGTGACCTATACACAAGGAGATCGACCAGTAGGTTCATGTTTGTGCTTGGGGAAGATGCAACCAGTTGGAGGAGCAAGAAACAAGAGTGTGTCCCCCTCTCCTCCATCAACATAGAGTACATCGCCCTGAATGAAGCAGCAAAGGAAGTCGTGTGGCTGCATGAGCTGCTAGCAAGCCTTCGACANGCGTGTTGCGCTACCTAGACAGTAGCAGCAGTCCTTACCTCACCTTCAACGGCAACAACAGTCCCATCCTCATTGGCTACAGTGACACAGATTGGCGAGGTGACCTATACACAAGGAGATCGACCAGTAGGTTCATGTTTGTGCTTGGGGAAGATGCAACCAGTTGGAGGAGCAAGAAACAAGAGTGTGTCCCCCTCTCCTCCATCAACATAGAGTACATCGCCCTGAATGAAGCAGCAAAGGAAGTCGTGTGGCTGCATGAGCTGCTAGCAAGCCTTCGACAGCACCACACCTCATCGACCACCATTCACTGTGACAACATAAGCACCATTGCTCTGACCAAGAACGCAGAGTTTCACGTCTGCACCAAGCACATCGACCTGCGGTACTACTTAACTTGTGAGCTCGTTGCAAAGCAGGTGGTGTAGATCAAGTTCCATCCTTCAAGCATGACGTTGGCAGACTTCCTGACCGAGATGCTGGCAGCACACCGCTTTCAGCAGCTGAGGGGAAAATGCGGACTAGTTTGATTTTTATTCTTGCAAAGTGGGAGAATGATGGATACGAGGGTGTCTGAGAATTGCAAAAATGGTTTGCTTGATAAAAACCACTTGACACCACAGCTGCATAGAGGATGTTTCACAGGTTCTAACACAATTCACATAACTCAATTTGGAGTCCGTTTGATTGATGTATGGATTTCCAAAGTTTGCAAATCATGGATCGGGTTCAAGTGACGACTGGAGCACTTTCACCACAGTAGGTAGTTAGAATTATTGACCAGGATGGTAGAGAGCGGCCTTCAAGGATAAAAGATGGCTGGGAGACCTCCAAGAGACTTCAAGGAAGGAGCAGTCCAAGATTCTTGGCCGTGCAGGTCATGGGAGACATTATTCTCATGCATAACAATGTGATGGCTGCTCATCTCGTTTGGCTAGGAGTGTGCTAGAAGGTCAACTTTGACAGGGTGTGTCTCAGTTCTCCCTTGGCCAAATGAGGCATATAAGGGCTTTTTAGAAAGCTGTGATATTTCAATTTTTCACTCAAGAGTCCATTCAGACATTCGTGTTCTCTACAAACCTACATTTGCTTCCGTATTTTCTATCTGTGTAACCTGTAATTCCCTCTCACAAATAGTTGGTCCTACCAAGGCAGCTCTGGGTGACCCTGATCACCTCCCTGAGGGCTGCCCCAATTTGCTTAAGTCACAGGTGCTTTAAGTGTAGGCGTTTGCCTCATGAGCGCAGGCGTATTCCTTGTAAGCACAGAGGCGGGCCTTGAAGTTGCAGACGTGGGCCTCGTAGGCGCATTTATGGGCCTCGTAGGCAAGTGCGTGGGCCTTGTAGGCGCAGGCACGGGCCTTGTAGGCCCAGTCACAGGCACGGGCCTCGTAGGCCCAGTCGCAGGCACTGGCCTGGTAGGTGCAGGCGTAGGCCTCATCGGCACAGAGGGGGGGGGTGTTGGTGCAGGCGCGAGCCTTGTAGGCGCTGGTACGGGCCTCATTGTCGCAGGCGTGGGCCTCCTATATGCAGGCGCAGGCTTAGTAGGCACAGGCACGGGCCTCGTAGGTGCAGGCACGAGCCTCACAAACTTGGGCACAAGCCTCGTAAGCATGGGTGCGAGCCTTGTAGGCTAGAGCACAGGCCTGGTAGGTGCAGGCCCAGGCCTCGTACACACAGACGCGTGCCTTTGGCATTGACATGGCCTTGTAGGTGCAGGTACGGGTCTCGGAGGCACACTCGCGAGCCTCGTAGATGAAGACACCAATGTCGTAGGCACAAGCGATAGCTTTTCAGGCGTAGGCACGAGCCTTGTAGGTTCAGACTCAGGCCTCATAGGCGGATGCGTGGGCCTCATAGACGCAAGTACAGGCCTCATAGACATAGGTGTGGGCCTCTTAGGCGCGGCACAGGCCTAGTAGGCAAGGGCACGGGCCTCATAGGCATGGACGGGGGCCTCGTAGGCATGATCGCAGGCCTCTTAGGGGCAGGTACGGGCCTCGTAGGCAAAGGCGTGAGCCTCGTAGGCATAGGTGCATGACTCATGGACGCAGGCGCGGGCCTTGTAGACGCAAGTTCGGGCCTCGCTGGTGCAGGTGGGTTCCTCGTAGGTGTGAGCGTGGGCCTTGTAGGCAAAGGCAAGGGCCTCATAGGCACAAGCACGGGCCTCATAGGCGCAAGCCCTGGCCTCAAAGGCGCAGGCGCGGGCCTTGTAGTATTAGGCGCAGACCTCGTATGTGTGGGCACGGGCCTTGTAGGCCAAGGCACAGGCCTGGTAGGCACGAGCATAGGCCTTGTAGGCGTAGGCGTGGGCCTTGCAGGTGCAGGTGCGAGATCATAAGCAAAGGCACGAGCCTCACAGGCTCAGGTGCGGACCTCATAGCCTCAGGCAAGAGCCTCGTAGGTGTAGGCACGGGCCTCATAGATGCAAGCTCATGAGTCATATGCACACTTGCAAGCCTTGTAAGCGCAGATGCGGGCCTCATAGGCACAGGCGCGGGTCTCATTGGTGCAGGTATAGGCCTCGTAGGTGCGGGTGTGGGCCTTGTAGGCATGGGTGCAGACCTAGTAAACACAGGCGCGTGCCTTGTAGGCCCAGCCGCCGGCCTTGTAGGCACAGGCACGAGCCTCATGGGTGCAGGTGCGCGGCTCATAGGTGCAGGGATGGGCGTTGTCAGCGCCCACTTGGTCCTAATACGTACGCGGGCTTCATGCACGTGCTTCATAGGCACGGACACGAGCGCGGGCGTGGGTGCGGACGTTGGTGCTGGCCTCGTAAGCATGGGCGCGGGCCTCGTAGGTGCAGGCGCATGCCAGGTAGGCATAGGCATGGGCCTCGTAGAAGTTGTCACAGGCCTCCTATGCGCAGCATGGGCCTCGTTGGTGCAGGCGCGAGCCAAGCAGGCACAGGCGCGGGTAGTGTAAGCGTAGGTTTGTGCCTTGTCGGCGCAAGCACGTGCCTTGTAGGCAGAGGCATGAGCCTTGTAGGTGCAGGCACCGGCCTTGTAGGCATGGGCACAAACCTCCTAGGCGCGAGCGTAAGTCTCGTATGCACAGGCGCAGGCCTCGTAGGCGGAGGCATAGGCCTCGTACGCACAGCCGTTAGCCTAATAGGAGCAAAAACTGGCTTTACATGTGTAGGCACGGACCTTTCAGGTGTAAGCGAGGGCCTCGAAGGCACAGGCGCCAGCCTCATAGGTGTAGACGTGAACCTCGCAGGCGCAAGTGCAGGCCTTATAGACGCAAGCAAGGACTCTGTAGGTGCATGCGCGGGCCTCATAGGCGCAGGCACGAGTCTCATAGGCAGAAGCATAGGCCTCATGAGTGCAAGAGCGGACCTTGCAGGGACAAGCATGGGTCTCACAAGCAAAGGCGCGGGCCTCATAGGTGCAGGCGCGAGCCTTGTAGGCGCAGGTGCAAGCCTCATAGGCGCCGGCGCGGGCCTCGTAAGCACCGGCTTGGAAGTTTTTGGTGTGGGCGCAGGCCTTGTAGGCGTGGGCGTGGGCCTTGTAGGCCCGGGCACAAGCCTCCTAGGCACAGGCACGGGCCTCATAGACGCAGGCGTAGGCCTCCAAGGGTTAGGCGCATGCCTCGTAGGAGGCTGCGCGGGCTTCAAAGGCAGAGGCGTAGGCGTCCTAGGTGCAGGTTCGGGCCTCGTAGGCGCAGGTGCAGGCCTTGTAGATGCAAGTGCAGGCCTCGTAGGCACAGGTGCATGCTTTGTACGCGCTAGCACGGGCCTCTTGAGTGCAACTGCGGGCCTCGTAGGCGTAGGCGCGGGCTT
>SZWC01010352.1:71662-95503 GCA_023375785.1 Penium margaritaceum
TCTGTGAATGATGTTCGTCATTGATGTTCATCTTATGCGCTGAATTAATCCACTTTGCCATGTGCAAAATTTTCTTGTCCATGATTCAATCTCCAGTCACCATCTTCCTTTGCATTTGCATTCATGTTCGCTATGGGTCGTGGGGCTGTGTCCGTGTTGTTTTCTCTCTCTTTACATGTCGTGACCTCTAGATTGATATTCACTTCCGCAGTTTATCGGTGTTCGTTAGATTGAGTTGACATGTTGACCAAGAGGATTGTCTTCTAGAGAGAGAGGGAGAGCGAGAGAGAGAGAGAGAGAGAGAGAGAGAGAGATCACGGAGAAAAGTAGCAACAAGTTTCTTCACATTGGAAAAATCCCCCGTGGCAGGCTTGTACTCAGTCTACTAGCCAATCAGGAACATTCATTATTTGATGGCTTGTGGACTTTTCTTGATGAGCTCGCCTGGATGACCGACGGTTCCAAACCCGGGTGTCATCTGTTTTTTCCTGAAAACTGGGTCAATACAAAAGATACATTGTGCAAATGGCATCTTGAAATCACAATTTGCTAGAAAACTCATAAAGAATGGCTATGCCTACCTGAACCAAGGAAAAATCTACAGTACTTGCCGCCACCTTTGACTGCTGTCAAAATGAGCGACAATAGTCATTGCCGATGGATTTGGCTGCAAAGTGCCACCGCGTGGAAGGCTCCACAAGAAGTGAAGGGAGCCAAGCGTCTCACCACGGTGCGATGCCAACTCCACCACTTAACGCCCACTGTCTTTAATTTCTGCAAAGTCAGTCATCTGCGCGAACGTGTACACCAGCCAAGAGGTCACATCATAGATCAGTGAGATGGTACACACATAATCACTTCATCGCAACCAGAAGGGATTCACACGCCATGTCCTGAATAAGACAGGGGAGTTTGAACTCTTGTCCATAAGGAGAAACGAACCAAAACAGGGTGAAGTAAATAAAAAGGAGTGCCTCCCATGTTCATTGTGTGCATTAGTGGCACATATGAGTTTCCAACACGCACATGGGCCTAGGCAACTCTGTCAGGGGTTCCAAGGAAGTCATGTTTCCATGGAAAAAGAATAGTTGCAAGTGCCGTCGTGTCCCAGCCTAGACATGCCTCTCCTGCAACCCAATACTTACCACTAACTCTTGGATAGTCGAGGATCTCTTCTCACCAAGCATTACCAATTTCAATGCCAGGCAAGCTCTAGAAAGATGTACCAGAAAATTTTCACCCACAACTCAAGACCAGTTTATAAGCCATCAATTAGTTATCTGCCCCATAATGGACAACATATGACAAGATGCTCCCGGTTTTAGAAATTGAAACAAAACGGTGGTTTTTCTCATGGGTCACCATCATTCCGCATAACGCCATTGCTCAATCGCAGTTGAGTGAAACTGCCTGTTTCTTAGATTGATCGATCGAAGATGCTCTTTCATTTTTTTCTCGCAAGACGCTAATACCCTATTTCTACATAAAATTGCTAACCAAACCCTCCCCAAAACTAAATTTCAGGGTTCTAGCCTTTCAGTTTTCCACGAGCTCCTCCTAGACCCCATTGTACCAGGGCCCAGTAGGTTCCTATCTAATGCATGGGAAGTCTCAGACCCCCCACGCAGATCGCATGCAAACCCCCATATCCCTCAAACAATCATTATCTCCTCAAAAGGAGTTAATTGTGATTGTTTGACAGCCATGTAGACATCAGCACTCCAACGAGACACGCATGTCACATCATGTCGACACAAAACTGGCTTCAAACCCGTGTTTGGGGGCAAAACAAGGGCCTTTCATCATTACTCTAAAACATGGTGAAATTCTTCACTCAATATGAAAAACTAAGGGCAGATAAACCAGAGTCCGGCTACGAGTAAACTTACCAATCTGCTTGTGCATCATCGTTCAAAAAGGTTCTCCTCTTTGTAAGCAGGCCATATCATTGTGCTCCGCTCGTTTTTAATGGAACACAGTAATGCACACTCACCCAAGATTATTCTCTTTAGGGTTCAATTGGTTTTATGTCCCATGTTTTGTGTATTAAATGAGGAATTCCCCGAATTCAAGGTTTAAGTGAGGAATGTCCCCAGCTTGAAACCTTAGGATGCTACGAGTCTGTAGATTTTAAGAAGACTACATGCAGCCTGAGAGTTATGTGTACTCTGACCCTGGTTAGTAGCTGTCCACGTCATACTGGACAACTACAATTATTATTAACAACTATTACTATTAATCTTCATAGTTTTGTTGAATTCGACAAAAACATCATGGTCAATTAACCTTCATTTCATCGACGACCATACTATCGACAGTGGTATTTCCAGCTACCAGATATGAGCACCTTAGAGTAAGTTTCAAATGTGCTTTGTAAGAATTTCCAAGGGGTGATTTTATCTTCACAAGTCTTGGCCTCAAAGATTGATGTGCCATTTTCTTACACGACAAGGATGCAAACAAACAAACAAAAAAAAAACATTGTGTTCCATGTCCTTTCTTAGTAAGTGCTCGTCCACAGGTGAATACCGAGGGCATATGCCTCATACATTCAAGAATCCCCAAAATTCACTCAAGTGATGGCACTTCTTTATTCATCTAAAAAGTCATGGCATCTTTTCATTGAGTTTTCCCACATGTCGCACGTCCAGGTTGGCAAAACATAAGGTTCTGTTCCATGCCCTTTCTTAACAATTGCTTGCCACATAACTTTCAAGATTTCCCGAAGTTCATGCAAGTGATGGCAATCTGTCATCAACCTACCAAGCCGCAACATCTTATCATTAAGTTTTAAAACCAGTAGCACGGTCCATTTAAACTACAAACACGTGGTTTTTCTCCTAAATGTGGTGCAGACTGGGAGCATTTCACTTGTCGGACCTTCTCTTTATACTTGCATTTCCCACAGCCCTTGCGACGGCCATGGCCCTGAGAAGCAAGGGTGGTGGCAGCGGAGGTAGAAGGTGAAGAGGAAGAGGAAGGGAACGTGGAGGAAGTGGAGGGTGAGGAGGAGGCAGCATTGAGGGTTGCAACCCCGGTGAGCGATGATGTCCCTTAGTATGAAGTTTGGTCCTCCAAACGAGAAGGTGCTTCGCATTGAAATCCTACAGGGCACCGCCACTGGATGGGGACTTTGGTGGAATAGGCTGCGATACAAGATGCTACAGTTCATCTACCTTGACATCATGAAGAAGGTGGGAGAGCTCATGGTTGAGCACATTGACCATAGTGAGGACGGCGGCTAGCTGATCTGACCCGTCGTCGCCAAGCTCACTGAGAAGCTTGATCCCTTGGGCCCACTAGACATCAGCCGTCTAGTCAGATTGCATCAGGAGTGTTCTTAACTAGATGTTGAATACGCTCTGAGAAGCCTGGCCAGTAATGGTGGTGCGACGGTGAAGCATTTCGTACGCATCAATCGGGTTAGCCAACCTGCGGCTGGCTGGATCTGCGTTGAAAGTGCTGACATCATCAATAGGGTATCAAGGTGCAGCGAGGGTGAGAGCGTGGACAGCGCAGGTAGCCTCAGTAGGGAGAGGGGTGAAACGGGGGACAGTGACAGGATCAGTTAAGGCGTATTACTCCCAAAGATACTTTGCTTGAGCCCAGGCACTGGAGCGCACCTCCCAAGAGGAGAAGGCAAGACCAGAGGAAATAACTGGCAGAAGGGAATAGAAGTTATGCTGGCACAACGCAACAGAAGGGGTGGCAGATTCAGGGGTGACAGCTGGATTGGTAGCAAAGGTGCGAGTAGCAAATGGAATGGAACAAGGACCAGCACTAGTGCCGGCTGTAGTGCCAGCAGCAGGAGCGGTGGATGCGGTGGGCAGACATGCAAGCACAATTACCATGACGTTGTCACCAAAAGCAGCACAATTGTCGACTGCCAACTTGAGGCGGTCCTCAGCTTTGTGTTGGGCCTCGCTAGCGAGATCCAGCTGGCGCTGCAGGTCCACAATGACGGACTCTTCGTCACCTGGCATGGTGAAGACCAAGGGGCTTTGCCAAACAGCTGCCAGCAGAGTTTCCTTTGCCCAAGTGGACATGAGAGAATGGGAGAATCCTATGCACATTTAGAGAGTGTTGCAGGACAACCCAACCCCAAGCTCGGGAAGAAGCGACAGCAGAAAGAGGAGAGACAAGACATCATCAAGGGAATTTCATGCAAAGGAAGAACCTCACGAGTGGAAGTTTATATAACGGAAGTTGTTTTATTTGTGGCAGCAAGCTCTAGGTTCCTTGCTTCTTGTACAGGGATCTTGGTGCTTAGCAAGAAAGAATGTACTATATTGATCCTATGAAAAACAAAAGAATAGGATAAATGAATCTCTTGATCGATGGCACAAAGTGCAAAGTACAAATATCAGCCTTAACACGGTTATGTACAAAGCATTGAGCTTCCTGGCATCCCAGAAGGGACAATTCTTGCTCGGCCTTCAAGGCTACCGATGCAAGGGATCTTGGCACTGGCACCGTCTTCAAGGTAGTCAGACCTCCAGGTGGTCATGCATCCTCAACCCAGGCTGGTACGAAAGTGCCAGTCTTACAGAGGTCTTCACACCAAACTCCAGCAGAGTCTTGACTTGGGCTCTCTGGTAGGTACTCCAGTAGCCAAGGTGACGATGATGAAAGAGTTGCTGAAGTCTGAAGCTCTTGAAATACTGAGGCTGCTGTGTCTGAGAGAGTTTTTATTGAGATGTGCCAGGACCGCCGCCTTATATACATGTGGTCCTGGCAATCTCACCACCTTTGAGGAGAAGCTTCCTCGTTTGTGGTGGTAGTATTCACCTCTTGTCTTTGCAGGTATGAAGCTTCCTTGAAGAGGAAGCTTCCTCCAACTCTGTGATGTTACTTGGTGCTAGAGTCAGCTTTGGGGAAGCTTCCTGTTGAAGGAAGCTTCAACCAACTTCATGGTAACGATTCTTCATCAGGTGGCTTCCTTCATAAGCTATCCTCCTACGCCGTTGATTCTGCTGCACAGGTTGAGGTAGATTCAGAGATCCTTGCGCATGTTAGCGATGATGTCGTACATTTTTTTCTCCAACCTTGGGTGCATGGAAGCTAGGCAGGAATAGGTAATCCTGCCTTGTGTACCTGTGCAGCACTGTGTAGTGTGAAGCTCCCCATATCCCTAAGAGTGGATAAAGGGCATGCGCCACCACATGCGCATGCCTACACACTACGTACAATCCAAGCCCTCTACACCCCAAGAGCTTGGATGCCAGGAAAAACATCTGGCGGTTGATGAGGATAATTCTCGGCAGCTTTGGACCCGGTAATGCCACCGTAAAATCTGTCATGTCGCATATGGTCTGCCGATTGGTGTACCGAATTTACGGTTGTGAGGCATACGACCAGCGTAGTAATTGCACAACTCCAACACTCCCCCTCAATTGCTCGGCTGGTGGTATGAAGAAAATTGAACAGATCTGTGCTTCAGGATAAGACTCTTGAATCCAGAACCAGTCACAATAAATCTGCGCTCATTGAACCAGTCACTGATAGCGGGCAGACAGGTGACACCAGAGGAGAAAGACGTGCCTTGAGTTGAATACAGTAGAAACAGATACAAGAAAAATACAAGTCTAAAACACTGGCCTAAAATACCTACTAGCTCAGCCTCGTTTCCCTCCGCTTCGCACGCTGGTGAGATCCGTGTGGCGTAGGTAGAGATCTGCCGGCGATGGCCGTCAGTCTTGTCGTCTTCCATTTTAGCTTCGCCTCCAGCAGCACGTATCCTTGTTTACCATTTATTCAATGGTTGTGGACCGTCGATCCTTGATCGTAGGTCCAGAGCATGTTCCATCGATAATGGTCCGCCTCCCCTGTCTGGTGCATCACTCTCAGTCCTGCTGCCATCTGCCACGTCATCAGTTGTGCTCTCGCACTTAGTCCTCTTTGTGGTGCATAAGCCACGGCGTGTGAAGTTGCAAGACCTCCAAGGATATATGTTGTTAATCACCACTGGTCTAACATGAACAGGTACCAAGTGGACAGGGCGAGGCACGGGATTACCCTCTCTCCTGATCCCAGACACAGAATAGGCTAGGTAGAGTAGAGAAGATAGATGGAGGGTCAGGGGAGAGAGTGGCACCTCTCCCCTGGCTCTCTGTCTTGCTGCATTTCCTTGTCCTTCCTTTTTGTCATTGGCTTCACATTCAAGAACCAGATTCCAACATGGAAGGATCCTATTTTATTGCCTTTTGATTTCAAAAACATTCCTGGAGAGCCTTCCAAAGATCTTCGTCAAGAAATTGAAGCCATGTCATCAGAGGTTGGTCTGGAAAGAGTTTAATGTCCGCTTCCAGTGCAAAGAAAAAAATATTCTCATCGTTTCTGGAGTCATTGGGAGCCTTCTTCGGGCATCGGGATACTTGGGCTTGACGAGTTGGCAAAAAGAAAAAAATCTGGGTCGTGTTTGGTCCAAGCCAAAACAATGGTTGCTTCTTGTGGAAGAAACTCTGCCGTTGGACCTTGCCCATGAGGCTGAGCATGTGCTTCAAAGTGGTGTTTCTCATGGCTACCATCTTCCAGCTGCTTCTGAGTTACCGACACCTGTCCCAGGTTCAGAAAAGGTGTTCATGGGCCTCCCCCTGCAATTGGAGCCGCAGGAGCTGTACAAAGGTCGCGAGGAGGATCGTGAGAGTCTTGCTCCTCATGTTCAGTCGCGCAGGTGCGTTTTACCTCAGTCACAGCCGCTAAACGGTTAGATGCTGATTGGCTGACCCGTTTCAGTCCCTTCAGTCCGCGGGTTGACGACTCGATGTCGGGGTGCGCATCTCAGTGATGCAAGACTGGTGATGGCAAGGAGTGAGGAGAAGATCGACGATCTGAGAGACAATTCTATAAGTAAAAAAACTCTTTGGCGTAGGCGTTTCGGCCGGGTGGCCTTCATCAGCGCCCATGGAGAAAAATGACATGCAGACAGACATGATATACATGTCTCACTAACCGTGGGTGACCACCATGCTAATTTTCTAGCCTGGAGGTCACTAGGTAGGATCTCAATTATCTGGGTCTCCATGCCAGAGTAACCCAAGGGTTAAACNTTACCTCAGTCACAGCCGCTAAACGGTTAGATGCTGATTGGCTGACCCGTTTCAGTCCCTTCAGTCCGCGGGTTGACGACTCGATGTCGGGGTGCGCATCTCAGTGATGCAAGACTGGTGATGGCAAGGAGTGAGGAGAAGATCGACGATCTGAGAGACAATTCTATAAGTAAAAAAACTCTTTGGCGTAGGCGTTTCGGCCGGGTGGCCTTCATCAGCGCCCATGGAGAAAAATGACATGCAGACAGACAAGATATACATGTCTCACTAACCGTGGGTGACCACCATGCTAGTTTTCTAGCCTGGAGGTCACTAGGTAGGATCTCAACTATCTGGGTCTCCATGCCAGAGTAACCCGAGGGTTAAACACAGCAGCATTAAATCTTCTCAATTGTCCTGAAAAACGTGAGAGTTTTTCCAAAGTGAAGACCCTCTGAACATGGGCTCAAAGTGGCTTTCATCACCAGGGGCCTACATGTGGTTGGAGCAGAGGTCGCAGATGGAAAAGTTCACGGACTTGGGGGCGTGCTGTCAAAGATTGCTGCTGTGCGCATGTCGTTTGCAGGTCAGTGTGTGTGATGCTGATTTTGCCGCAAAACTGAGCAGGCAGCAGGCGCAGTTTTTATCCATGGCTGTTTGATCTGGATCCATGCTGCTTAGATGCGCTTGTTTTCAATAGGTTGTCTTGCTGTTTTTTGCATGTGAAACAGGTGCTGATGCTTGGCACTTGCGCCCAGCAGCTCTGCTTGCACAATGCTTAACCACGGCAGCGAGCTCTGACGTCAGCAGCAAGTTTGTTTGCCTCCCTTCCTGCTTGCTCGCTCACGCTGAAATCAGCAGCGAGCTCACTGGCAGGCCTGCCTGCTTGCTCCCTTGCCTGCCTTCCTCCTGGCTCTCTCGCGATGCTGCTTGCTGGCTTGCCCGCTAGCCTGCTTGCTGGTTTGCTAGCAACCCTGTTTGCTGGCTCGCTTGCTCGTTTCGCAGTGGTTACACCGGCGCAAAACTCCGCAAGAGGCTGAGTGAGGTGCCTCCTGTTGTGCATCATTCCAATGCTGCAGCTGCGAAGGTGGCGAGGGGGCCAACCGCTGCTGCTGCGACTGGAGCAAAGCTGCCTGTGGAGCTCTTTTGTCCTTTTGGGGCGAATTCTTTCGCCAGTTTTTGTGCGTCAATGTGGCCAAACATTTCCAACAGTACACTGAGTTTAGTTTTTTTGGTGGGACCTGTTGCTGCAACAAAAGAAACACCAGCCAAAGGTGCTGCCATGAGCACATTTTTTAACGAAAATGCTGCTCGTGGATTGTGTTCACCACCAGAAATCAAATCTGCTGCTGCTGGGGCCGTTATGATGAGATGTAGCCCATTCCAGAAACCGTGACTTGCGTGTTTGCGCTTTAGAGGTTGACCGCAACTGCCGTGTGGATTGTGGTCGCCTTGGTGAGACCTGGAAGGAGAGTTGGCCGACGGGCTTGCAGGGGATTGGAGTACGCCAACTTCATTTTCAGCCATAGATTTCAGGTATAAAATTCCCCTTCTGTTCTTTCTCCTTCTTGTGCTTCCTGATGTTGTCTTTGCGTGCACCGTAAAGCACGTGAAGCCCACTTGCACGCTGCAGGAGGCATCCATGGCGCGGATTCGGCTTTTTGACTTCCGCGTCCTGTTCTGCTCATGCTTCTTTACGTCATACTGTGAGAACGCCCTTGCGGTAAGTCCGCATTATTGCATGCACCTGTGGAGGATGTCTTTAGGGACGCTTGTTTTCAAGAATTTGGCAGCTTGCAGTTTTCTTGGAACATGCACAAGCTTAACTTTCCTGTCTCAGACCTTGGATCGAATACAATGCCCTCGAATGTCAATGTGCTTGGTTTGATCCTGAAATTTTGTAGAGTTAGCCAGGCCGATCACCGAGTTTTTGTCAACAAAGACTTCATTTGGCTTCTTTTGTAGAAAGCCTCTTGGAGGTTGCAAAGGTAGGTAACCTCTTGGATTGCTGCTGTTGTTGCCACATACTCAGCTTCTACAAAACTGAGAGTGATGATTCTTTGCCGCTTGCTCATCCATGAGATAGCTCCTCTACCAAGAAGACACAAATCCGGTGCTGTTGCGTCGGTCCTCTTCGGTCCCTCCAAAATCAGCATCCAAGTAGCAACAAAGCTCGAGATCATGTGACGTTCCACAGCAAAGACTTGCATCTATTATGGTCTTGAGATAACCAAGGGCTCAATCGAGCTCCTTACAGGCCACTTCTGCACAGTTCTCGTTGCCGCATGCCAAGTTGTTGACAACAAACAACATGTTTGGACGAGTGCAGCTTGCAGCGTGCATCAGTGAATCAGTTATGCTTCCCATGTGTTGTTCACATTGAGTTGCTCCACCTTGTAGTCTTGCACTGCTGCAATTGTAAGCAAAATGTGTGTTGTGGTGTAGCGACTCACTGGGACATAGGTTTCAAAGAAATCCTTTCCCTCCACTTGTGAAAATCGTTTTCCCACCAAACGTACTTTGATCTTGTCAATACTTCCATCAGCTTTGTTTTGATATGGAAGGCCCATTTGACCCCAACAGGCCGTGAACCAGATGGTAGCTTCATAAGCTCCCATGTGCCTTGGTCCATGAGGCTGTTGTATTCCGCATCCAATACAACTTTCCATTCTGCTACATGTTCTCCGTTGAGAGACTCCTTGAGCATTTTTAGCTCCTGTGGGAGATCCTTGGTCGCTGTGAATAGAGCACACTTATGATTTGTGGTGAACTCAGCGAGAATGTCAGTGTCCTCCTTGAATACACAACATGCTTTTATGGCCATGTTGTTCTCTACTTCATTCTCTCCTGCTCTCTCTTGCTCCAACTGCTGCTGCAAGAGGCAAGGAAATGCAGCTTGTGGACTCACCATTCTCCAGTCCCACCGCCTCGTCTTCGTGATCAAGTACTTTGATCGAATGGCGGTCTCCGGAGACGCATACTAGGTGGTCTCCACGGAGGGCCACACCCATGCTCAATGCCTCTTTACTCGCATGATCTAGATCAAGAGGGTGAGTGGTTCTAGATATGCATATGCTTCCTTCAGTGATTGGTTCTAGGAGTCATAGAAGGTTTGCAGAAAGTCTGGTGCAGTCCTGTGCTTCTGCTCTCATGTCTGGTATGCGAGGTTCTAAAAAAATATGGTGTCGCGACTCATTGTGATCCGTTGTGATTCCACATCGTGAAACTCCCAACCCTTCATCTTGGGTCATTGTCCAAGGAACATTCCCCATGACGCTTTGTCTGCTAACTTCTTGCGGCGCTCCTTAGGCACGAAAAATAATGCCATACAGCCAAAAGTTTTGAGCATGGTGATATCAAGCTTGTCACCGTGCCAGGCCTAGAATGGTATCATCTCTGGAAGTGACACGTGAGGTACGTGGTTGCGCACCCAGTCCACTTGCCTGAAGGCATACCACCACTAGTTATCGTCAAGTTGATCAACCCAAAAGTATTGACTTTAACGTCTCTTGCATCGTGCGGTTGGCCCTCTTAGCCACGCTGTTTTGCTATTGCATGTGAGCTGTTAAGAACTGCTGCAAAATCTCCAAGTCTTCAGGTCGGGACATGTACTCAGCGCTCGTGCATTCCCCAGCACCGTCTGAGTGTAACACCTGTAACTTCTTGTTGCTCTGCCTCTCTGCCATTGCTAGCCACTTGGAGAAGTCTGTAAGAGCTCCATCCCTTGTGCATACTGCGTAGCTCCACATGAATCGAGTTACGTCATCGACAAACAAGAGAAAGTAGTGATGACTCAAACTCATAGTGGCCTACAGATGTTTGTGTGAACAAGCTTCAGTTGTTGGCTGACACCTCACTTGGTTGCTGAAGGAAAAATCTGATGTGGTCGCTTTGCACGAACGCAATCCTTGCATGGCTGTGACGCGTCCTTGTCACCGTTTTCTTTGATGTTGAGACCGTTGACTTTGGACTTCTGATGCATTGACTGCACAATCTGGTTGCTGATGTGGCCGAGGCGTTCGTGCCAAACAGGTAGGTCTGCACCAGACGGTTGGTGGAGACTAGTTGCTGCGAAAGGAGATTCAAAGTCGCTTGAAGCTGGTGCACTGAAGCCCAGCTCAATCATGCCGTGCAGTAGCGGCGGCCTTTGTTAAATGTTTCACCCTAACGACTCTTCAAACTGACGTGTTGGCCGTTACTGATGATGCGGGCACCTTTCCTTATCAGTTTTCCGAGTGAGAGAAGGTTCACTGCAATCTCAGGTGTGTAACTTACGTTACCAAACTTGACCTGAGCACCCTTGTACCCAGTCACAATCATTTTTCCTTTTCCTAATGCAAGCACTCGCTTGTTGTTGGCCACTGTGACAAAGCCTTTGGTTGAAAGCAGGAGCTCTTGGAGCATGACTTGTCAAATGTCATGTGCGAAGTGCACCCACTGTTGAGGTACCACACATAGGTAGAGTGAACCAACGTGTCGTCTTGTGTTCCTCACAGCTGAACGCGGACCCTGTGTAGTTGTATGCCTTGCCTTTGTCTTCTTCCTTCTTCTTTAGCTCCGTCCTCTTCTTTTGAGTCTACTTCTCTTTTCCACCATCCTCCTTCTCCCCCTTGCTTCCTGACTTGTTCTCCTCTTTTTTTCTTTCTCCTCTCTCATGTGCTTCCAACAATCTTTGGCCTTGTGTCCTTTCTTGTTGTAACATGAGCACACTATTGCAGGACGTGACCCGGGTTGCTGACGGCTTGAGTTGCGCTTGTTGGCGTTTGGTCGTGATTGGGCAGACCATTAGGAGGAGGTTGACTTCTTCGTAGGTTGGCTCTTTGAGGAGGGTTGAGTGGAGCATACTACTGCACCTATATCCAAGTAAGTGGCGTTTGAGAAAATTCAATCTTTTTCTTTTGCTAAGAGATGATCACGTTGCTCAGTGAGCAATATCTTATAGACATAGGTTTCCGTCGGCTTTGCTTCATGCTTGAACTTCAACACTTTCCGTCAATCATCCCAATCTCCAGTTAGGTCGTTGAGGAGGAAAGTCACAAAGACAGGTTCGGAGACAGGGGCACCAGTAACTCCAAGCTGGTCCCGAAGTGAATTTCCCCTTGTTGATGTAGGATTTGACACTGTCAAAGTTGTTTAGGCTAATGTGCGATAGCTCGGTCAGGAGTTGGGCCTTGAAGGTGGAGTCGCCAGATATGTACGTCCTCAACATGTAGGACCATGCGTGACGTGCAGGCTTGGAGGTTCCCTCCTGTATCTGAATTGCTTGCTGGATGCGAGAGCTCATGTGATTTTCCAGCACCATAAACACAGCCGTGGTGTAGTATTTGAACTATGCCACCACTTGTGGTGACGACCCCGGTGGTGGAGGAGAGTAGTACCCATCATAGAACTTCCAAAGGCAGTGGATCTGGTTGACTAGCTTAAACTTGTGTGTCCAGTGCTGGAAGTCTTCTCGCACTTGTCGATAGATTTTTTGTGCAGTCATAGTAATGCTGCAAATGCAGGCACATTATCCTCAATGCATTGAGAAGGCTTGCCTTGTGCTGCCGCGTGAGGTCCTTGCACGGGGTTTTGCTACATGTTGATGATTGGATTTGGCTGAAATGTCGGCATCGCTTCAGCTGTCGCCACTGCTACCAGCTCTACCACGTGAACTGGTGGCACGAATAGTTGACATGTCTGCCAAACTGGTGCTATGGGAGGCACCAGAGGAGGTGCTTGAGGCTATTGTGGAGCACCTACAGGGGCACGTGGTACAACCTATGCCTGTGGAGGTGAGGCTGGTTGCATGACTGGTGGAGGCTTTACTTGAGGTAGTTGTGCAGATGAAGATTGTGACGTTAGTTGCCACTGCATCTGTTGTTGTTGTTATTGCAGTTGTTGTTGCTACTATTGATGTTGATGTTGCTGCAACTGTTGCTGAAGCCAAGTCAGCTGTTGCTGAAGCATAGTAATCTGTGCTGCTTGACCTGTCTGCAACTGCTGCGTTTGAGTAGCTTCTGCTGCACGCATGAGCTACTCTTGCTAACATAGGAGCTCTTGTGCCCCCAGCTGCAACCTCAATGCCTCTCGCTCATGCTTCACAGCCTTTCGTGCTGCGGCTTCTTGTTGAGCCAAGCGCTGCCCCTCACCCGCTAAGCATTGAGCTTCTTCTGCCTAGCGTTGTGCATGATCGAGGACATGACTTCTTTGTTCCTGGCCCATGCGTAATCCGTGCAAATCAGATTGATCATCAAGTACAGGGGAACCCTCTCTCTCGCCCTCACCCTCCATCTTGCTTGATGATCCTTTGAATTGTGCAGGTACTTCACGTCTGAAGGCTACTGGTGCTACATAATGAAGGAAGAAGATCTACATATCCTCCTTACATAGGGATGGTGAAGCACTCCTTCATCAATCCAAAAGACTTGTACTGACAGCTTCTCTTAATGAAAGCACATGTCAAAGTCTTTATAGCGGAAGTGGTTTGATTTGTGGCGGCAAGTTCTAGGTTCCTTGATGATTGTACAAGGATCTTGGTGCTTAGCAAGAAATCATGTACTATCTTGATCCTATGAAAAGCAAAAGAAGACACATGAGAAATGAATCTCCTGGTTGATAGTAAAGATTACAAAGTACAAGTATCAGCCTTAACACGGCTATGTACAAAGCACCGAGCTGCCTGGCATCCCATAAGGGACAATCCTTGCTAGGCCTTCAAGGCCTAGCAAGGATGCGAGGGATCTTGGCACTGCCACCGTCTTCAAGGTAGTCTGACCTCTAGGCATGCGTATGCAGACACACTATGTGCAATGCAGGCCCTTTACACCCCAAGGGCCTGTATGCCAAAAACAATATCTGATGGTTGATGAGGAGAATTCCCAGCAGCTTTGGACCCGGTAATGCCACCGTAAAATCTGTCGAGTCTCATACGGTATGCCGATTGCTGTATCGACTTGACCATTGCAGGGCATACAACCAGCATAGTGATTGCACAACTCCAACAACGAGGTTGTAAAGGCAAAGGGAGAGCAGAGGAATGCGAGGAGCGGTGGGATGGCAGCGGCTGCCGCAGCAAAGATAAAAACAAATAATGGAGGCAACCGAGGCCACTAGCGCAACGATGAACCCAAGGTGGTGAGGACAACCACTGAGATGACAGCCGTAACGATGCTGGTGGTGGCAAATGGTGCAGATGGAGCGGATGTGACGGTGAAGACTGCCGTGGTGTAGATGATTGTTGCAATTGCTGTTGTGGCAGATATTGTAGTTGTTGTTACAGAGGGGATAACATAAGCGATTTCAGCGATTTGTATGCCAATGTCAGCAGCAGTTGATGCAACTAGCCCAACTACTACTGTGGCCTCGGTGTAGGCCTCAGTTGCAGGCCCTGCTGAGGTGGAGGCATGAGCGCAGGATGCTCTAGCCGCGGTAACAAAGGTCAGCGTTGTTGCTGCAACGTCATGTATAACAGCAGAGGCAGCGTAGGTAAGTGAACCTGCAAGATCAAATATGTCGTGTGTGAGTGTTGCATAGAGATTAGCTACAACTGCCTCCACCTCAACGAGGTCGTGCGTCTGTTGAGCCCCCCTTGAGGTGTGCTCANACAAAACCAGTGCTGCTCCAAAATGAGCTGACAATGAACTGTGAGCCTATGGGCATGTGAGCACAGAGAGAGAGAGAGAGAGAGAGAGAGAGAGAGGAGGCACACTTCTTGTAAACACCTCATATCCAGTTATCATGGGGCTGATCCACCACACGATCTCGTTGTTGCATAGTCGCATCTTCCCCACGATGGAGCAGCTGGTTGTAGGATCTCTCCATGTTCAGTCACTTGCATCAGTGTTGTAAGAGTGCAGTGAGGCCAAGGTTCATGATGTGTCTGACACAAACGAACACCCCCCTGCCATCGAACAACTACTAGCCTTGCAAACGGTTCATGATTCTTCTACAACCATGCTGACATAGGCACTCTGACGGATGCTTTTCACATCACGATGACTCAAAATCAACATCTAAATCGTGATTAAAGGCAAAACATGGGCATTTCGCCATTAACTTGAAAACTAGCGACTTTCCTCACCTAAAATAAAAGAAAGGTGGAGTCCGTTCACCTAGAAACCTAGGCAGCAGGTTGGGGCAGCATGTGTTGTTGATGCAGCGTGCGGGCTTCCACCCTCGTTGCTTAAGTCTGCTGCCCCCTCAGTCTGATGCTCTAGAGACTAAGTCTGGAAGCTCTGGGTTTGTTACTCAGAAGTGCGCATGCCACTGTTAGCGCCAGAAAACAGTTGAAAACTGGAAGTAACTGATTAGCAATGAAGAATGAGCAACAATGGGGAACCCCTCCAAGTTCTAGCCCCCCCCCAATAGTGTAAAAGTTGTTACTCAGCTAACCAGCCAACCAAAAACAGTGCTAGACCTATTTTCTGGCAGACAGGGTTTTCTCGGTGAGCCCTGCCAGACGCCCGACAGCCCAAGACCCGGGCGTCGTCCGTTTTGCCTGAAAACTGGACCATACCATAATACCAACGCTGCGAACGCAGTCGTGCGGTTAGAATTAGCTAGAAAAATAGCTACGAGAAGTTATGGCTGCACGAACCCTGGCAGTGCCTATGACAGTCAACGATGCCAAACAGGGCCATACAACAGAAGACATGGATCCTAGGCATCGCATGATGCTGCAGACGCAATGCCACAGCCAGACACAATGCTAGGTGCATGCAGACTGCATCCGCAGTGGCAGTGACTGCCGGCGGCCCGACCACCGAGGAGGCCTGCCGATGGAGCTGAGCGCATCGCCAGAGGGAGGAGGCTCCATCGATGGGTGAGTGGGTCTCAGCGTGCGTTGGCTCCACCGAGCGACACTCCAACGGCGTCAAGTCTTGCCGTCAGTCATTTACACGCCGATGTACACAAGCCGGGAGGTCACAACAGAGTACAATGAGAGATGCACGAAAACCATCACTCCCCCATGACTCACAGGCGTAGTGCACATGTGCGGGCAGAGACACAGTCAACGACCAGACCCCCCTAGGCCAAGCAGAGATACAAGCAAGGACAGAGAGAGTCACTCACGGACGCATGCAAACTGAACTCACATCCTTCTTGAACAAGTCGCGCTTCAGTGCCTTGGTCAGGAAGTCAGCCAACTGCCGTGCTATCTCAACCCACACGATGTTGACACTGCCGTCATGCAACAACAAACGCACATGGTGATACTCAATACTGATGTGCTTTGTGCGTGTGTGATGTACGCCGTCATTGTCGGTGATGGCATGGCACTCTCATTGTCACAGTGCAACGTGATGGATGCGACGGATTGGCGCAGCTCGGACAACAGGCGACGCAACCACACACTCTCACACGCGCCTGAGCCAAGAGCAACGTACTCAGCCTCAGCAGTGCTGCGTGCAATGAATCCATGCTTGCCAGTGCGCCAGGACACAATAGTGCCGCCAATCAGAAAGATCCAGCCTGTGCGACTCTTGCCGTCTGGACTACCGGCCCAGTCACTATCAGTGTAGCCCACCGCGACAACAGACGGCTAACGGCGGAACATGAGACCTTGCCGAGGAGTTGAGACAATATGGCGTAGTACTCGGATCGCGACCTCGTAGTGGAGGTAACGCGGCTCCTGAGAGAACTGGGCTTGGAGGTTGACGGCGAATGCGATGTCTGGGCGCGTCGTCGTCGCCAGGAACATCAATGACCCGATGACTCGCAA
The DNA here is from genome assembly GCA_023375785.1 of Penium margaritaceum. Lineage (NCBI taxonomy): Eukaryota > Viridiplantae > Streptophyta > Zygnematophyceae > Desmidiales > Peniaceae > Penium > Penium margaritaceum. Next base: position 88,394 of record SZWC01010352.1, read on the forward strand.
GTATGTGGTCACATCAATTGGCTCCCCCACAACGGCTGGGTTGGGACTCTTCAGATTTGCCTGGCCATCGGGTGACATGGGTGAGGATGCGCTCAGCACAAGTGGCAAGTCCTTCACAAAGCTGGTGGACAGCGTCTGCACATAGGCGGCCTGGTGGATGTGCAGGACGCCCTAGGAGCGATCATGCTCGAGTTCCATGCCCAGGAAGACCCTGGCAGACCCAAGGTCCTTCATCTGGTAGGCGGCGTGCAGTAGATCCTTGACACGCTGGATGGCAGCCGTGTCTGGTGATGCAATGAGTAGATCATTGCCGTAAACGAGAATAGCGGCAAAAGTCTGGCGTCGCGAACAAACAAACAGTACGGGGTCAGCGGTACTGCGCCGGAGCCCGCCACGAAGGAGCGTCCTGCTGATCTCTTGGTTCCAGCACCGAGGTAGCTGCTTCAAGCCATACAAGGCCTTGCGTAGTCGCCAGACTCTCCCAGTGCCATCATCGAAGCCTGGGGGCTGCACCATGTAGAGCTCCTCACCCTCTAGTGAACCATGGAGAAAAGCGTTGCTCACATCCATCAAGTGCAGCTCCCACCCATGCTGGGTGACCAGACTGAAGAGTGCCCGGCTAGTGGAAAACCAGCCAACTGGGGCAAAGATCTGGTCGTAAGCGACCCCAGGAATCTGGGCAAACCCCTTGGCTGTAAGGCGGGCCTTGTACTTGTCTAAGGACCCATCAGGCTTCCACTTGCGCCGAAAGACCCACTTGGCACCGATGGCCTTCCGTACTGGGGGAAGGTCAACGAGGTCATACACGTGGTGCTTTCGGATAGCTACGAGTTAATCGGCGCAGGCAGCGTCCCAGTGTGCGGCCTCAAGAGAGGCTCGTGCCTTGCGTAGGGTGTCTAGGTCCTCCGGGCGTGCTGTGGAGCGGACTGAGAGGGCGTGAGCACCTCGTGCCACAGGTGGGATGCGCGTGAGTGCAGCCACGACGGTGCACCGATGATCATTATGGAGCATGACATAGCCCAGTGCAAAGCCCGTGTGGAGGTCTACAATGATGGCCGAGGTGGTCAAGCTGAGGGCCTTGGTGCCGGGGTCCCCACTCACGACCGTGGGAGCGGAGGAGACACGTGGAGCCAGGGGAGGTCGAGGCACCACGAAGCGTGGATCGACGGTCTGCGCGCTCACCGACGGTCTGGGTCGGAGGCTGCCGCCTGGGCCCCGCGTGTAGCGTGGCAGGGCAGGTGACGGCGCTGAGTCCGTCGGGCTGATGGAGGCAGACATGGTTGCTGGCCCGGAGGGACCAGCGGACGCGACTAGGTCTGCTGGCCCAGAGGGACCAGCGGATGCGACTGGGGTTGCCGGCCCGGAGGGACCAGCGGGCGCGACTGGGGCTGCTGGCCCAGAGGGACCAGCGGACGCGGCTAGGGGTGCCGGCCCAGAGGGACCAGCGGATGCGACAGGGGTTGCTGGCCCGGAGGGACCACCAGGCGCGACTGAGGTTGCTGGCCCGGAGGGACCAGTGGACGCGACTGGGGGTGCCGGCCTGGAGGGACCAGCGGACGCGACTAGAGGTGTCGGCCCGGAGGGAATAGCGGACGCCACCGGGGGTGCCGGCCCGAAGGGACCAGCGGACGCGACTAGGGATGCCGGCCCGGAAGGACCAGCGGATGCAACTGGAGGTGCCGGCCCGAAGGGACCAGGGGACGCGACTAGGGGTGCCGGCCCGTAGGGACCAAGGGAGGTGTCATCCAGAAGCAGAAGGACGGAGGACAGACTCACCACTCCCCCACGCGACGGGATAGACACGGATGAGCCGGAGCAAATGAGGTCGCGAGGAAACAGGTCCTCGAAGAAAAGGGCGTCCCGAGACTCAACGATGCAGTGCCGGGAGGGATCCCAAAAGCGCCAGGCCTTGGAGTGACAAGAGACACCGAGGAAGGTGTAGGGGCGTCCGCGAGGGGCGTGCTTGCCGCCCTACTGCGGGACGGGCAACCACACAATGGCCACGCAGCCCCAGACGCTAGCCGGGTGAAGGTCAGCTCGCTGACAGCACAAATGCTGCTATGGTGTGGACTCTCGGGGAAGGGGACCGTGGGGAATCCGGTTCCAGACCCAGGTCATGTAGGCCATGGCTTCAAAATAGAAGCCATCGGAGGGACCAGACTCAACCCGCATGGTGGGGACGGCATCCGCCATAGTGCGGTTCCACCGTTCGGAGACACTGTTCTGGGCAGGTGTGTAAGGCGCGGACGTTTCATGGCGAATGCCGCGGGAGGCAAGAAAGGTCGTGGCTTCACCCAGGTACTCACCGCCGCGATCGGAGCAAAAGCGACGGAGAGAGCGGCGGCACTCGCGCTCTGCAAGGACAAGCCAATCCTGGATGGCGGGGGCAACATCGCCCTTCTGCCGAAGGCAGAAGACCCAGCGGTAGCGAGAATAGTCGTCAGTGAGGGTGAGGACGTAGCGACCATGCTCGCCGACGGACTCGGTAGAGAGAGGGCCCATGACGTCCAAATGGACAAGGTCGAGGGGGGCAGACGCACGGGAGGAAGACAAGGGATACGTGGAACGGTGTATCTTCCCCTGAGCATAGTCAATGCACTCAGTTGGACACGGGAGGGGAAAAGTCTCCGGGTCAAGGCCCTTGGCCGGCTCGGTGCAAAGCATGCTATCTACGGCGGAAGAGTGGACGTGGTAAAGGCGGCGGTGCAGGAAGCGATTATGCTGAGGAGAAAGCGTGCTGGTGATAAACACATGGCCTGTGGCGGCTGACGGGGAGGAGACGGAAGGATAGGAAGACAGACGAGGTACATGCCACAGGTTGCCACGGGCGGTAGCGTGTAGTACGACAAGACCAGACGGACGCAGCGACACAGTGCCAATACCACGCGAGTGCACAACATCCATGCTCATGCGGTCAAGGGCAATGACGGATAGGAGGTTGAGCTCAAGACCAGGAACGAAGAGGACATCGATCAGAAGGACATCACCGGAGGGACCACGGAAACAAACGATGCCAACACCACGGACAGGCAACACCTCGCCAGAGCCTGTCCGGACACCGGAAACATCGCCTACAGGATCGAGCATACTAAAGGCCTCACGATAGGCCGTCATGTGATGCGTGGCCCCGGAGTCGATGATCCACGTCTCAACGGGGTCCTGGACCGGGGTCGCAAGATCACTAATGGTCACATGGCAGCAAGCAAGGGACGCGATCGCGGTAGAAGGAGGTGCGAATCGAGACTGCCAATCGTCAATCCAAGCAACGTCGTCCTGGGAGGGGGTAGCGGAGACCACGAGAGACGACGAGACAGATGAAGAAATAGGGCATGATCGTAACTCCATCTGAGTCATGCAGGGCTGGACATGGGAGCAGGAAGTGGTGCAACTCGCACTTCCTTGGGGAGGAGGGCGAGGGAGGCCGAGCTGGAGCGCGATGAACTGTTCCAGTTGGCGCTCGCGAGAGGATGGCCTGGGAGTGTAGACGGACTATGGGGTGATGGCGCCGGAGCCCGGGTAGAAGGAGGACTGCGTCGGCGCCAACGGCTGCGGCGGTGGTGTCGGTGCGACCGGTGAAGCAACTGGAGTGGTGGAGCTGCTGGATGAGGCGGAGGAGTCAAAGTCGGCGACAGTCACAGTAGCAGAGGCGAGACGTCGCTCGCTCTGGCAACGCATGGTGGCGATGACATGCCTCATCCGTTGGTAGAGGGTACGTGTACCACCCGTGCCCAGGCTGGCCACAGCTGTGGCAGACCGAGCTGCTAGCGCTGGACTTGGTCAACGACTGTTGTTGCTGTTGTTGCTGACCTTTGCCTTTCTTGGTCCGACATTTCTTCTTCCCCGACGATGATGAGGTAGCTGCGACGGAGGAGGCGATGGAAGGGGAGGCGACGGCCACCGTGCACTGGAGTTGGGACTCCATACGAGCTTCCTCAACGCGGAGGAAGAGCTCGTATGCCCAGGGCTGGAGGGTGCCCTGGGCCGCCATGGTGGAGAGAATGTCGTGAGGGTAGTGGACGAAGACGTCCGAGTACGCTTCGGTGGCGCCGCGCTTGATGGTGAGGAGCGCGGCCAAAGGGTGTGGGGCAGATTTCCCGAGGCGACGAAGGATGTCCTCCGCCCACTACCAATAGGAGGTGACCGTCTCGGTCTCCCCCATGTGCAAGGAGTTGAACTCCCGCGTTAGGCAGCTAGTCTCAGCATCGCTGGATAGGCGATGGGGACGAGAGAGAACGTGCCACGCGGCTGCAGGGTCTGGGGTGGCGCCAACGGTGAAGTCGCCTAAGAAGGGCTCGAGGGCGAGGCCGGAAGCCAGAGGGGCGACAGGGACAAGAGTCCGGATGGCACGACCAGCGTCATACAGCTGGTCGGCCAGGGTGGCCACATATGGCAGGGTGTAGTATGCCCACAGGCCCTCACCCTGCGCCCAGTTGCGGAAGTTGAGCTCCCAGCTCCGGAACTGCTCGCCGGCCTAAAGCGATAGCGGCGGCGTCTCAAAGTCCTTTTGCCTGCGGCCGGCACCCCGAGTGGTGCCAAGGACGGAGGTCACTGTCTGCTGCTGGCGCAGAGTTTGCTACTACGCCAGGTATTGCGTGGCAGCAGACACAACTGGGTTGGCACGCCCAGAGGGGGAAAGGACGGAGGCGCAATGGGGACAGAATGGGAAACTAACGGTTGTAGTGCCGCAAGCTGCTGCGTCAGGGCGGCGAGCTGTTGCTGAAGAGCAGCGAGGGGGTCAGGGTTATCGCCAACGACGTCAGAGGACTACTGGCGCCGCTGCACCTACTGCTGCTGCTACTGCTTCCGCTGTTGCTGCAACTCCTGCTGCTGCTACTCCTGCTGCTCCTGCTTCTCTTGTTTCTCCTTCTGCTCTTGCTGCTGCTGCTGCTGCTGCTCTTGTTGTTGTTGCTACTGCTGCTGCTACTGCTCTTGCTGCTGCTGCTGCTGCTGCTGTAGCCACTGCAAGAAAGGGGGGGTGGGGGTCCCCCAGCAGAGGAGGACCACTCCCCAATGGAGCTACCAGCCATGGAGTGATGCCCTTTGTTTTGTTTGTTTTTTTTTGTCTCTTTGGGGTTGCTGACGTCAGTAGTAGCGCCTTGCTGAGGGCAGTGGACGTTCTGCCCACCCTCAGGCTTGCTTCTCCCTTCCCTTGCCCCTTTCTTTGGGTTTTTTTTAGTTGACGTCAGTAGTGACGTCAGCGGCAGGATGCTGACGTCAGCAGTGGCGGTTGTTGGGGTCGCTGCTGCAACTGCTGTTGTTGCTGTTGCTGCTGCTGCAGTTTGCTGCTGTTGCTACTGCTCCTACTGCAATTGGTGCTGCTGCTGCTGCTGCTGCTGCTGCTGATGTTGCTAATGCTCCTGCTGTTGTTGTTGTTGTTGCTGCTCCCGCTGCTGCTGCTGCTGCTGCTGCTTTGGTTGCAGTTGCAGCAGCAGTTGCTACTTCTACGAGCTGCTGCGGCTGCTAGGGCTGTTGTAGCAGCGAAGGCAACTACTGCAGCAGCGGCGGCGAAGCAGGTAGGATGGGGGAGTTTTTTCCTTCTTCTTCCTCTTCTGTCATAGCGGGCAGCTGCCCGCTGTCAGCTGCGAGCAGCGGGCTGCTGCTTGCTGGCAACGAGCTGCTGCTCGCTGGCAGCGGGCAGCGAGCTGTTGCTCGCTGGCAGCGGGCAGCGAGCTACAGCTTCCTCGCAGCGAGCTACTGCTTGTTGGCAGCAGCGGGCTGCTGCTCACTGCTCGCTCACTACGGGCAGCGAGCAACAACAGCAATTGCTGCTGGCAGCTGCTCGCTAGAGCCGTTGCTGTGGCTGTCTGCTGCTGCTGCTTGTCGCTGCTGCTACGCGCTGCAGCTGTTGCGAGCTGCTGGTGCAGGCTGCTGCTGCTACGAGCTGCTACTGCTCCTGCAGGCCGCTACGAGCTGCTGCTTCTGCGTGTTGCTGCTACTGCACGTGGCTGTTGCTGGCTGCTGCTGCCACTGCTCGTTGACGTTGCCTGCGACTTCTGCTACTGCAAGCTGCTACTGCTGCGTGATGGTGCAAGTCACTGCACCTGAGTGACGTTGCCGCGTGCGTCGTCGCCCACAGGTGTTGGACGCGGCCTGCCGCTCACCTCCTCGCGTCACGTGTGGGGGCCAGTGCTGCCGAAAACATTTCGGCAGCATTTCCCCTGGCCTAGTGGCCGTGGGAAAATTCTGACACCGCCACCAGGCGGGTCAATGCTGTCGGAAAAAATCCGGCAGCATTTCCCGTGTTCTAGTGCGTATGGGGGTCCGCCGGCGTTGTCTGGCACATGTACGCCAGTCTTCTGCTGCTGCTGCTGCTACGCTCTGGCTCTGATACCAAGCTAGAAATCTAGGCAGCAGGTTGGGGCAGCATGCATTGTTGATGTAGCGTGTGGGCTTCCACGCTTGTTGCTTAAGTCTGTTGCCCCCTCAGGCTGCTGCTCTAGAGACTAAGTGTGAAAGCTCTGGGTTTGTTACTCAGAAGTGCGCGCGCCAGTGTTAGCGCCAGAAAAGAGCTGAAAACTGGAAGGGCGGAGTGACTATCTACCCCAAATTTCGCACAATAAGCCCCATTCACCCCTCCGTCGGAGCGAAAAGCCTCATCCGCCCCTCTGTCGGAACGATAAGCCTCATTCGCCCCTTCGTTGGAGCGATAAGCCTGATCCGCCCCGCCGTCAGAGCGATAAGCCTGATCCGCCCCCCCGCCAGCACGATAAGCCTCAGTCGCCCCTCCGCCAAAACAATAGGCCTAATCCGCCCCTGTCCGGGAAAAAACAGCCTAATCCGCCCCCCCGTTTTCACCATGCTCAAACAGCGACGCATGTCGCTGCTTAAGCATGGTGAAATTGGGCATGCAGTGGTAGAATGCGTCCCTCCATCGCGACCGTCGCGATGGAGGGCCGCGATAGCATCGAGGGGTGGGGGGAGATAGCAGGCCGACATCCGTCGGTCGGCACTTCGTCAGCCCCAACACCCCCCCCCCTCGCCTTTCGCTGCCTACCAGCCCACCCACCCGCCCGTCCATCGAGGCCCTCGCGATTGAGGGCCGCGGTGGAACGGGCAGCCGGTGGGCTGCCGAGAAGCGGTGGGGAGTGGGGGGGGGCGTGGGGGGGGGGG
>SZWC01010353.1:22187-42012 GCA_023375785.1 Penium margaritaceum
AGAGGGAGAGAGAGAGAGAGAGAGAGAGAGAGAGAAATAGAGAGAGAGAGAGAGAGAGAGAGAGAGAGAGGGAGAGAGAGAGAGAGAGAAAAGATACACAAAAAGAGAAAGAGAAAGGAACATGGATGAGAGAAAGATCTCATGAGAGTTTGCAAGATAAGGAGAGGAATTGGACATGGTTGTGATAGAGTAGACTAATGGAAGACACTGATTTTTTTTTGTTCTAAAGGTGTAAGTGCACCACAACAACACACAGCAAATCTTGTGTGTGAACATTCTACCACTCGAAATTTATGCATAGCAGGAACATGTAGCATGTCTGACTGTGCCCATCAGGGCTCCTCTCTTGGTGACAGTCCGTGTAGCTGTGGACTCCCATTAAAGGACACCGTTGAATGCAGAGTCTAATGCATGATGTGTAAACTTCATATCACATGACTCAGTGTGCCATGCAAAGGTCTCTCCCATGAGGATACTGGAAAAATGTGCAATGATGTTTTTTAGTGCGTAGCATTTGGGGTAAAGTACAATAGAGAGTCAATGAGGTGCAAATTGGGGGCCACATCCACTGTCTCCCCAAGCTGTTCTAGATAAATTTCCTTCAGTGCATCCTACCCATCAGGTGTGATGGGGTTGGACATTGTGGGAACTGCACCAAGAAGGTGAATGAACTGCATCCCTTACAACACGCACGTAATGTTCCTGATGTAAGAAGAGTTTTCACCATTGAAAATCAGATACGATGTCCATCAAAAGAAGAAAAGCTGCAAGAACAAAGTCCTTAATCCTGTAGGCAGCCTACAGGAATGCCTTGGCCTCCTTCATGGCCTCCATGAAGGGAGACGTGATGAGGAGGTCGTGTACAAAGAGGAGGATGGTGGTAAAGTTCTCAGTTATGCATCTAAGGATAAGAGAAAAGTCGGTATCACACTACAAGTAGCCAACAGGTGGCAGCGTGCCAGTGATTTCAAGGTTCCAACACCAAGATAACTACTCAGGCCATATACGGCCTTGCGCAAGCGCTTCACCTTGCCATCGACCTTAAAGACCGGTGGTTGGACCATGTGGATCTCCTCCTCAAAATTTCCCTGGGGGATCTATTGTTCATATCCATCTAGTATAGCTCATAACCTTGGCGAGAAACAACCCAGAGCAGGGCATGAGCGGTGGTCATACGGTCAATGTGTACAAACGTATTTGTACGATTTACACGCTCAACTTGTCAGATTCTCTTGGCTATCAAGTAGGTGTTGTAGTGATACACTGAGCCATCAGGCTTCACCTTCTTGAAAGAGACCCACTTGACCTTTATTTCTTCCACCTATGCAGAAGGTTGAAACGCTCATTGACACCGTGCTCATGTATGACTATCGGCTCAGCCTTACAAATAGCATGAAACAACTTTGCATCAGCAATGGAGAGTATCTCCTTCAATGTGAATCAATCAGAAACAATCTAGTGAGTGCTTTGAGTTGCCAAAACAAATGATTCTACAATTTGTTGTACCATGACAAGGTCATCTACAAAATCATAGGCGACTAGGAACTCACAGGAGAACAACTCATCATTGATGATGCATGCAGGCTGGATTTTAATGCCTTCTTCCTAGATACTTACATTGATTTCCTTTGTCTTCTGATGCTAAGGTGCTCACCTCAGGCTACATAGTAGGTCACTTGGCTATATTTGCATGGGTCGTGGAATTGCAGGGAAGGGAAGAGGTTGCAAGAGAAAAATGGAGAGGTACTGGCTCTTATGCAGGAGAAGCAGGTGCATGCACTTGAACAGGAGTGATGGAAGATTTTGTGGGCAGCGTGGGATCACGTGTGTCAAGGGGATCTGAAACTTCAACGGGATGAAGAGTGACCAAAGGTACTAATGCTTGCATGGGATTAGGTGAGTAAGAGGGGAATAACACTGGCATGGAATCAAATGTGCATCAGGGGTTTCGTATTGGCATGGGATCACATGTGATAGAGGGGACTAACACGGGCATAGGATCAGGTGTGCTTGATGAGGCTACTAGAACTAGAGCCAAGATGACCAGAATTTCAGTAGCCACAGACTAGAACACAGGTGAGGAGGCTCAGATAAACCCATCAGCAGGAATAGATACCCCAATCTGGCGAAACGTTACACAGATAGGAACGTAGTCGGTGGCCAATGACAGAAAGCTAGACAATTACCTCTATGTGAGAACCTGAGAGAATAGCGCATCTGGAGACTCAAAAAAAGGATGGAAAATGGGATCCTAATGGTGCCAGGCCAGTAATTGCCAGAATATTCTAAAGAAGGCACACACGCAAATTTGGGGTGAGTCCTTGGACCCATGTTGTTTCTCAAAGTAATAGATGCATGCTAGAGAGGTTGACACGCAAGTAAGATGGAGTACTATGCGATGGCTGAATCACAGCTCGTTTGACATGATGTGGTCCGAAAGAGGACTATGTAGCAGAAAGTTCCAGATTTATGTCATTTAGGAGAAGCCTCCAAATGCAAATAAATCCAGAGGGGCGCACTCAGCATACATGGCGCAAGCAACATTCTCCATTGTTTCAGCCCAACACTCAAACACACCATTTTCTCATGTTGTAGCAAGGGCATTTAGCTGGTATTGAACGCTGTGATTAGTAAAGGATGTGTCCATATCACCTAAGAACTTGCCACCATGATCCAAGGGGAATATGTGAAGGGTGTAATAAGACTGGCACTCAGATGTAACTAGCAACAGGTACGTTGCCACAACAACATCTCTCTTGTAAGCCGGGGCAGTGCCCATGGCACTGATAGTGGCTTGAAGCTTCCTTGAATGTACAATCTGACTATGGAATGGAAATATACAGGAAAAACCGTGCACAATCAACCCCAAATGGGGTCGATACATAAAAAATTGAGGAATTTACACAAGGCCAAATACTGGAATGGCCCGGGGGAAAACAAGTGACGGGAATTCAGTCCCAAGGACCAAGGCTCGACCCTCGGAAGACCAGACAAGGCCAAAGTGCACCTTGGAGCCCAGTCAGAAAATGAATCAATGATCAATCAGGGCCAATGGTACTTTGGAATGGTGCCTTGGTGTGTTATTGCCAAAAAGGGCGCTTTGGGCAGCCGTCACTGCTGGTAGTGGTGCTGCCAATGGCAAATTGCCATGGTTCATGAGAATGGTCATATCTTGGCCGTTCCTGAACAAACTTCTGCAATTATTGGTGCGTTGGAAATCTAATGAGATGTGTTACGTGATGTGAAGGAAATAATGCTCATCCCCGGCCTGCACAAAGCCGCGCATGGCTCAGCGACCTCAGGACGCCTAAGATGTGTCATCGTATATATGTAGTATTGTATGTTGACACTTAAAGAACAGGTACAGTTTACTTCTACTGTACCACTTGTGTTCCTGCACTCCCCCAAGAAGGTTTCATGCTTCCACAAACCCGGGATGGTGTGCACTAGCCTTCCCTTGGTTGCCGTTGCCGCCAGTTGGTGCCTACACGATCCGCTTGAGGCTAGCACACCACGTCTGGTTTACACAAGGTAACAATGCCACCCTTGGCTCGAGGGCACAATTATCTTCATGGCAGTCACTCCTAATCAGTGCAGATTTGCATGCATCTTGTCTCTTTGGCGGATTTGTGCCAAGGCCAACCATGCACTCCAGTTAGAAGGCGCTAAGCGGAGGACCCGTTGAGGAAGAATTTGCACTGGGTGTAGAGATAACTTCATCCAGTACGTTCTCAATGGCTACGAAATTTGTTGTGCAAGGCAAAACAACAACAGCCTCAGCATTGCAAAAGTTGTTCGCCAATATGTAGGCCAAGATGGACCCGCTGGAGAAGCAAAATGTGTACCTCAACCAAGAGCTCGCGAAGCATCCCGTGACAACACTACTGGTAGTTTCCACCACAAACAGAGCTGCCATGGAGTTTGTGAGCCTGCCCAGAACTGAGCTGTTTAACCTATTGAGAAAGGATGGGCCAGCTCCCCACCCTTAGATACTAGGACTACAGCTGTACTTCACCGCCATTAGAGTGGATGCCTCAAGGTATGAGGCGCGTCACGGATATGCTGTGACCTTGTTGAGAGGGATATCGCTGGATTGGTGGGCCAATGTGATGCGGTCCAATCCACATGGCAATGGAGCAGCAATGATTGCTGGCATTGCAACTGCAACCAGAATATCAAACCCATGGGCTCCAAATTACAGAAGAGGCAACCCTACCTTCAAGTGACCAACTTTGTGGAAGGAGGTCATGGAGTCGTTCATCATGCGTGTCACTGTGGGTGACATGGGGAACAACACATGCACCAAGTTGTATCAGCTTTGCCAACATGGCAGAATCACCAACTACAAGTACATGTTTTTTTAGATCGTCACCAGCTGTGGCTTTGACTTCCACAAATTGTGCCTCCACTTCAGTGATAGCCTCCAGGAAAATACCCAAGTTGTGATGGTGATGCACGACCTCAATGATGACCTGTCATGGATGATCGCACTAGCAGAGCAATACGGCTTGCACATACAACAGGCTCATGCCAACAACCACAGTTTTTTTGGTGGCGGTTATGGCAAGTGGGCCAAGAGCAACAACACACCCATGGAGACTGGAGCGTTGCAGCAGCGCAAGTGTTGCAACTGTGGCAAGTCTAGCCACATTGCACGTGATTTTTGGAGTCCAAAGAAGAGAAATGGTACGGGGAAAAGGCAAGGCAAGGGGAAGCAAGCAATGAAGGAAACAGAGAAAGAAACAAAGGATTCAGAGAATAAGGAGAGCCGAGTGTAGATAACATTACTCTTGGCTCCTCTTAGGCCAAACCGCCAGTCAACCGCCTACCCAAATGCATTGTGATATTTATGGGTATCTTTTAGGTCAAGGCATAGGATTCAGGGTATGAGGAGAAGCAGCCCGCACTTCTCTTGGAGGCGCAATTGATATGCCTCAAAAGGAAGGTGGGGATTATGCTAGATTGTTGTGCATGCCACAGTTTTATAAGCATGGAGTGTGATCTAAAGCAAGGATTTTTCCTCACGAGCAAGAAGTGGACCGCTAATGAAGTGGATGACACAATTGAAGTGCGATACCTAATCCATGCTCTCTCCATTTGCGTATTGAAGCTTCGCATAATGACTGTATACCAGATGTGCCTAGTAAAGGATTACGATGTGATCCTCAGCCGTTACTTCCCTCACAAGTACAGCCCAGCCATGAATTGGGAGGCGCACAGCGTCTCAGTCAAGCTCAAAGAAAAGGAGTATCCCCTGCCTACAAGGTTCAAGGAATAAATAAGGAAGGTGAAGACTTGCAGAGAGGAAGCATCACATCAATTGGCACCTTGCAAGGAGGAATCAGTGTCGTTGATGTTGAACTTGGTGCAGGTCAAGCGCGCAATTTGAGGAAGATTTCAATGAACCAGAGGACATGGCGCCTGTTGTGGCACGTAGGGTGACTTGTGAGCAGCTGGGGGCCCAAGGCAAGTTTATCGCAGTTTGCAAGGGGCTTTGAAAGGTGTGTATGGAGTGTTCAGGCGTGTTCACCGACACCCTCCCTACGGGTTTGCCACGTGTTGGGTATGGGGTGCCAAAAAGTGACCAAAGTGGTTTGCTCAATAAAAACAATTAGGTAAAAAGAGGTGAATAGAGGATGTTTTCCTGGTTCTGTAGCACTTTACGGAACTTGATGCAGAGTCCTTGTGAGGGAGATATGGATTTTCAAGGTTTGGTGGCAATGGGTCCAGTTCAAGTGACGGCTCCTGCACTACCAGCACTAATGACGGCCACAATCATTGGCCAGGGAGGTTTGGAGCGGCCTTCAAGGTAGAGAGGTGGCAAGAGGACCTTGAGGGAGCTTCAAGGAAGGTCCCCACCGAGATTATTGGTCGTGCACATGGAAGGGATGGTAATTCTATTGTGTGATAGTGTGACTGTCGCTCAACCCGCTAGGCTAGGCGTGTGCTAGGAGATGAACTTTGACAGAGTGGTTCTTCCAGTTCCATGTGCCAAATGAGGCTTGTTAGAAATCTGTGCTTCCTCATCCATGAGTCAAACCAGACATTCATGCTCTCTACACAACTTCAGAAGCATCCATGTTTTTGTCTCTGCAGGCTACAACTTGTCTTTCACATACAATTGGTCCTGCCTAGCGGCTCTTGGTGAGCTTGATCACCTCCTTGAGGGCTGTCTTTGATGGTAGCAGTGGTATCAAAGCCTGAACAAGGCCTTGCCTTGTCTTTGAGGCATCCCTTTCACACTGGTGCGTGAGAAAGGCCGTTCGTGGGCCAATACTGCTGTCAACATGGCAACATCCGCTTCTGTGGTGGCCGGTGTCATCATTGCCAAGTTCGAAGGCAAGAACATATTCAACTGGAGCAACAACATGAAGATGGTGCTGATGGAGGAGGGTCTGTGGAGCCACGTGAGTGAGGCTGACTCTGTTGAATCCTCCCTCCCCGCTGCCGAGGCCCGTACCCACCGCAAGAAGCGGGACCACGCCCTCACCACCATCTACCTCCACCTTGCCGAACTGCAGCAACTCCTTGTCTGCGGCATCCTCAGCCCAAGAGAGGTTTGGAACGAGCTTGAGTCCACCTATGATTCCAATTCAATCCTAATGAACGGGCAGCTGCGTTGTCACTTTCACACCGTGAAGATGGATGAGTCGGGCTCCATGATGGATTATCTAAACATGGTGAAAGCTTTGGCTGACCAGCTTGCTACGATTGAGGACCCTCTCGAGGAACGTGTTCTCATGCTGACCATTCTTTCTGGCCTTCCTAGCAGCCTCACTCCTCTCATTGTTGCCCTGGACTAGCATGCTGACAAGCTCTTGCTTGATGACATGGAATAGAGCCTGCTTTTTGGGGATGAGCGCCACAAGGAGGGAGAAGGAGGAAGCAGACTGGAAGTAGCCCTTGTCACCAACATGGGTCAGGGAGGTGGTGCTATCCCAACCAACGGTGGCAGAGGTGGAGGAAGGAAGAAGGGAAATTTCTCTTACTGCAAAAAGCCAGGCCATTGGGCGCACGAATGCCGGAAGAAGAAGGCAGACCTTGCGGCTGGGGTAGGAGCGGGAAAGCCTCCACCAGCGGCGCTGATTGGGAGACTGGATTTGTTGGCACCATCCGCTTCCTGCACGTTTCTGCCTATACTGTCTTGTTCTGGATCATCAACTCGGGAGCCACTCGGCACATGACCTGTTGCCGGGAGTGGTTTGTTGTCTACACCGCTATTGAACCTTGTTGGATATGGGGTGCCATAAAAAGTGACCACAGTGGGTTGCTCGATAAAAATCATCAAGTCACAACAGTGAATAGAGGATGTTTTTCTGGTTCTGTAGCACTTTACGGAACTGGATTCGGAGTCCGTTTGAGGGAGATATGGATTTTCAAGGTTTGGTGGCAATGGGTCCGGTTCAAGTGACAGCTCCTGCACTACCAGCACCAATGACGGCCACAGTTATTGGCCAGGGAGGTTTGGAGCGGCCTTCAAGGTAGAAAGGTGGCAGGAGGACCTTTAGGGAGCTTCAAGGAAGGTCCCCACCAAGATTATCGGTTGTTCACATGGCAGGGATGGTAATTCTCTTGCGTGAGAGTGGACTGCCGCCCATCCCGCTAGGCTAGGAATGTGCTAGGAGCTGAACTTTGACGGAGTGATTCTTCCAGCTCCATGTGCCGAATGAGGCGTACTTAAGCTTGTTAGAAAGCTGTGCTAATGTAATCTCTCACTCAAGAGTTGATTCAGACATTCAAGTTCTTTGCAAACCTACATTTGCTTCCGTGATTTCTCTATTTTCTGTGATTTCTGTCTGTGCAACCTGTAACTCCCTCTCACAAACACTTGGTCCTGCCTAGGCGGCTCTTGGTGAGCCTGATCACCTCCCTGAGGGCTATCCCAGTTTCCATCAAACCTTTTGGAGTATACATGGTTGAAAATCATGTACAGATGGCGGTGGGAGAGGGTGAGATTGCCTTCTGTGCTTCTGTCAAGGGGAAGGATGTGGAATGTCGTGTGAAGGGGCTGATCCATGTTTTGGGGCTGGCATCAAACCTCCTCTCTGTTTCCTCGTTGATCTCCATGCAGCAGATGGTGTGCAGTCTACAGATGAAGGAGGTGAAGCAGCCTGATGTGGCGGCCTGCAAGAGCTACATTGAAGGGAAGCAAGCCCGCAATCCTCTCACAAGGGAGAGGAAGGTGGTATATGAGCTTCTGTCTCTTGTGCACTCTAAAGTGTGTGGTTCCATGCCATCAAAGTCCTTGTCTGGCAAGCTTTACTTTTGTACGTTTATTGATGACAAGTCACGAAAGACGTGGTTGCTCTTTCTGTCCAAGAGGGATGAATGTTTTGACACATTCAAGGCATGGGTGGCTGCTGCACAGAATGAGAGTGGCAGGCAGTTGAAGGTGCTTTGCACCGATGGCAGAGGCGAGTACCTCTCCAATGACTTCCGGGACTTCCTTAAGAACTGCGGGATCCGACACGAGGTGACGCCACCCGCAACACCACAGCTGAATGGCGTGGATGAGAGTGCCAGCCGCACGCTCATGGAGTGTGTCCGCAGCATGCTCAAGGATGCCAAGCTCCCGCTAACATTGTGGGCAGAGGCAGTTAACACCGCCGTGTACCTGAAAAACCAGAGCCCCACACGTGCCGTGCAGCTGATGACGCCAGAGGAGGCATGGACCAGACGCAAGCCGACTGTCACGCACCTAAAGGTGTTCGGATGCGGTACAATTGTCCATGTGCCTGCCGCTAACCCCAACAAACTGGATGCCAAGGAGGTGAAGGCTGCCTTCCTTGGCTATGAAACCATGGGATACCGACTATACAACCTTTCCACAAACAAGATTGTCCGCAGCCGTGACATGGTATTCAAGGAAGACGTGAAGGGCTGGACATGGAGCCCTGTGGAAGCAGTCACCATTGCACCGGCACTTGAGCCAGTGGGAGCCAAAGAGCCTGCAACTGAAGAGGAGCAAGCGGAAGGAAGTGGTAACAGGGTAGTAGAGGGAGCTGAGGAAATGAAGCAGTCGGCAAACAAAGTAGCAAAGGAGGAGCAGCCGAGCAAGCAGCAACAACTGCCAGGGAGGTCTGCACGCCTCAACCATGGTGCAGATGGTCCTGTGGAGCTGCTGTGGCGATCGGAGCGCCTCACAAGCAAAAAGAGGCAGCTGGAGGAGTTGCTGAACCTGTGCACCTTATAATCTTCACATGAGTCTTCTGACCTGGAGCTCCTCTTCCTCACGTTCGCCGATGACCCAACGACATTCAGCAAAGCAATGCGCAGGGACAATGCAGCAGATTGGCGTGCCGCAGCAGAGGAGGGGTATAAGGCACTCATGAAAAATGAGACCTGGACTCTGGTGGAAGATCCACAAGGCAGCTGGGTGATTGGCTGCAGGTGGATCTTCCGGCGCAAGCGCGGTGCTGATGGTAAGGTGCTTGGGTACAACGCATGGCTGGTTGCGAAGGGGTATGCGCGGACTGAGGGTGTAGATTACAAGGAGACGTTCCCACCTGTTGCAAAGTTTCCCTCCATCTGTGCAATCCTTGCTCTTGCCGCTGCCATGGACTCGGAGGTGTACGAGATGGATGTGACGTGTGAGTTTCCGAATGGTGACCTTGAGGAGGATGTGTACATGGAGCAGCCAGAGGGGTATGTGGTGGAAGGGCAGGAGGATCATGTGTGCAAGATTGTGAAGGCACTCTACGGCCTGAAGCAAGCGCCAAGTGCATGGTACCACAAGATTGATGAGCAGCTGGCTAGCCTTGGTTTTGTGCGCAGTGAGGCAGATCATGCAGTCTACGGGCGCACTCAGGATGGAAGCAAGGTCATGATCCTGCTCTATGTTGATGACTTGATTATTGCCTCTGACTCAAAGCCTTTCCTCAAAGATTCTAAGCAGTCCCTTGCAGCCAGGTTCAACATGAAGGACATGGGAGTGCTGAGCTACTACCTGGGTCTCCATGTGAAGTATGATTGGCAGCAGCAGACTTTGGATCTGTCGCAGAGCACTTACGTGAGCGACATTGTCTAGCGCTTCAACATGGGAAGTGCTCAGAAGGTGCCGACGCCGCTGGATGCAGAAGAAAAGACGAGCATCACGCAGGCTCCTCACGGCAAGCATCATAGCAGCTGCATGGAGGCAGTACCATGCCAAGCACCAGTCTGGAGCCTCATGTATGCAGCTGTCACTACGCTCCTCGACATCAGCCAAGCAGTGGGAACAGTGAGCAAGTTCTGCGCCGACCCGGGTGTGCCACATTGGGAGGTCGTCAAGTGCGTGCTGTGCTACCTCGACAGCAGCAGCAGCCTCACCTTCAACGGCAACAAGAGCCCCATCCTCATTGGCTACAATGATGCAGATTGGGGCAGAGATGTGGACACAAGGAGATCGACAAGTGGTTTTTTTTTTTGCTTGGAGGAGCAGCGATCACCTGGAGGAGTAAGAAGCAGGAGTGTGTTGCTCTCTCCTCCACTGAGGCAGAATACATTGCTTTGAGCAAAGGAGCAAAAGGAAGCAGTGTGGCTGCGTGAGCTTCTGGGAAGTCTTGGGCAGCAGCAGAAAACTGCAACAACCATCTACTCTGACAATATGAGTGGCATCGCGCTCACGAAGAATGCAGAGTTCCACGCCCGCACCAAGCATTTCAACCTGCGCTACCACTTTGTCCACGAGCTCGTGGCAAAGGAGGTGGTGCATATTAAGTTCTGCCCCTCAAGCATGATTCTAGCAGGTTTCTTGACCAAGCCATTGGGAGCAAATTGCTTTCAGCAGCCGAGGGCACAGTGTGGACTTGTGTGATTTATATTCTCACAAAGTGAGAGAATGTTGGATATGGGGTGCCAAAAGGTGACCAAAGTGGGTTGCTCGATAAAAATCATTAGGTCACAACAGGTGAATAGAGGATGTTTTCTAGGTTCTGTAGCACTTAACAGGACTCGATTCGGAGTCCATTTGAGGGAGATATGTTTTCAAGGTTTGGTGGCAATGGTCCGGTTCAAGTGACGGCTTCTGCACTACCAGCACCAATGACGGCCACAATCATTGGCCAGGGAGGTTTGGAGCGGCCTTGAAGTTTGAAAGGCGGCAGGAGGACCTTCAAGGAGATTCAAGGAAGGTCCCCACCAAGAGAACTGGTTGTGCACATGGCAGGGATGGTAATTCTCTTGTGTGAGAGTGTGACTGCCGCTCATCCCGCCAGGCTAAGAGTGTGCTAGGAGGTGAACTTTGATAGAGTGGTTCTTCTAGCTCCATGTGCCAAATGAGGCATACTTAGGCTTGTTAGAAAGCTGTGCTAATTTAATTTCTCATCCATCAGTCAAAACAGACATTCGCACTCTCTACACAACTTCACATGCTTCCGTTTCTGTCTATGTAGCCTACAACTTGTCTCCCACATACAATTGGTCCTGCCTAGTGGCTCTTGGTGAGCTTGATCACCTCCTTGAGGGCTCTCTTTGATTTTAGCACCACCAAATCAGGACGTGGACCATCACATCAACCTCAAATCAAAAGTTCTCCCGCCTGTTTGTCTAATGGACTGCATGAGAAATGCACAGCTCCAAGAGCTCAAGAAGTAGCTTAACAAGATGGTGGAGCAGAGCTTCATCCGCCCATCCTCTTCTCTTTATGGTGCACCTGACTTGATTCTATAGAAAAAGATGGAGGAGATGTGCATGTACATGGAATACCAGGTGTTGAATGAGCTGGCCATCAAGAACCTATGCTCACTTCCATGAGTCGGGAATCTGTTTGATCAGCTCTCCCTGCCTTGCTTCTTCACAAAGATAAAACTCTGATCCGACTACCACCAGATTCACAAGGCAGCAGATGATGTGGAGAAGGTGGCCTTCTGCGTCTGCTACGGTCACTAAAAGTCTCTCATGATGCCTTTTGGGCTGACCAATGCGCTGGCCACCTTCATGGAGGAAAAAAAAAGCAACTTCAGGCCGTTCTTGGATGACTTTGCGGTGGTGTACCTTGACAACATCTTGGTATAAAGCAGGATGGCAAAGGAGCATAAGGAGTACGTTGAGAAGGTCCTCAAGATTTTGAGGAAGGATGCATTTTTTATAATGCTCACCAAGTGTGAGTTTGTGGTGGAAGACGTTGAATTCCTTAGGCACATGATTGGCAATGGACAAATTGCCATGGATTGCAAGGTGTCGGCCATGCAAGAGTAAAACCCCATTGTCTTGGCTGATTCGAGGTGATCGAAATGCAGGCACCCGTGGTGGCGCAGAAGGATCTTCCACCTTCCATGCCAGTCCATGACATCTCTGACCCAAGCCCTACCATGATTTGGCTGAGCATTTTCCTGGTCAAAAATCTGAGCCTCCTCCTCCTCCATAATTGAGAGCGAGCAAGAGTTTAAGTGGAGGCCATCCTTGACCACCATTGACGTGGTTGCAGATGGGAGTACCTGGTCAAGTGGAAGGGCTACAATGCGGGTCAGAATGTATGGAAACCTGCATGAAACTTCAACATCGGCGGGTTGAATGCCATGCTCAGGGAGTACCAAGAGTGAACCAGGACGGCTCGCTCGTAAAGGGCTAGGTAGTGTTAGCCGGACAGTGCCAACGACCCTGATCACAACTTGAAGGTTCCCTGAATTTACAATCTGATTGTGGAATCTAAAAGAAAACCCATGAAACATCAATCCAAGAATGGGTTCAATCCATCAGGCATTGAGGAACTTTAGTCTGGCCAAAGTTTGGACCAGCCAAGGGAAAGCCAAGTTATGGGAATTCATCCCCAAGGTCCAAGGCTTGATCCTCGGAAGACCCAACAAGGATGAAGCACATCTTGAGCCCTGGTAGTCAATGAATCAATGATCAGTTAGGATGAAGGGCGCTTTAGAATGGTGCCCTGGTGCGTTCTTGCCAGAAATTCATCCTAAAGTGCCCTTTCCTAATAGGGAATCGACTGGAAGGAGAAGCAAAAGATCCAAGTGTCAATGCGCCGGATAGCAACGGTCTAGAAAACGGGTCCCGACATGGTAGTCCGCCAACCTCTCTTGGTATTGCAACCAAGATAACATATCACCCTCGAACGAGGGATCCACACTTTCAGTTCATTTGGTTTGCAACCTCACAAAGTCCGCATGTTGGTCTTTAGTGTCTACCTTCGGTTGGACACTCTGTGAGGAGTCTCAAAGGCAAGAACTGTAAATGGATGCATGCAAGGTACATGCCTTTATACTTGCAGAGCTTTGCTAAAGCTTCTGCCTGTAGTGGCTCCATTGGGGCCAACGTCAACCTACAGTCCTACTAGGCGCGTCCTTAGACCGCCAAGTGTCTTCCTCAAGGCAGGCTCTAGTAAGCTTCATAGAAGCTTCCTATCTAAGTTTTCGCCAAAAAGAAAATTGCGGCCGTCGCGGGGATTGAATCCGCGACCTCTCGTTTCAGACTCCGGTGCCTATTCAACTAGGCCAAAAAGGTATGGTTCCTATGATGAGCCACAAGGGGCATACCCATCATGGGCAGTGCATTCCCGGCCCATCTCAGAACAGACCAAGGGGACATACTCCATAGAGCAGTGCATTCCTTGTCTGTATGTGTAGCTAGCCAGCTAGGCAGTGGACAAGGTGCATACTATTTCAACAAATCTCTCCTTTGCATCTCTGTCCATCTATCGCTCACAGGGCTCCATCAAAGCCTTGGGGCTCACCCTTCCTCTGTCGCACTCCTCAAGCCGAATCCACGAATGCCTGCACAGTGCATGTTGCTCTCCAGCAGCTTGGTCATGCAGTCAGCAAGCATGCTCCTGGTTCCACAGTCCTGCAAGTCCACCACGTTCTTCATGACCAGGTCACGTGAGTAGTGGTAACGTATGTCGATGTGCTTCGTTCGCCGGGAGATGATCTCGTCTTCAGGCATTGAGATGGCGCTCATGTTGTCCACGTGTACAACTATGGCATCCTTTTGTGGCACTGTCATTTCGCCAAGCAGGCTGCGCAGCCGTTGAGTCTCCTTGCACAGCTCAGACAGAGCAACGTACTCTGCCTCAGCCGTGGACACGGAAACACAATCATGCTTCCTGCTGGCCCATGAGATGGCAACGCCATTCAAGATGCACACGTATCCAGAGGTGCTACCAACGTGCCAGTCTGAGGGACCAGGAGTTGAGCTCAGGTTTCATGTAAAGGATCGTTATTAATTTCCAAATGAGTTATTGCATAATCAAACACTACAAGGACTCCAGACAGGCCTGCCACACTACGGGTTTTATCCCACAAACACATACACATGCATGGTACAAGGGGCATATGTTCCATTTTTTCACTATTCTATGGTCCCATCCCTCAACCTCTATTCTCCCGTCATACCATCTCTTTTCCCCCCACTAATGCTTTCTTGTCTTTTGCAGCCCACCATGTTCCACTGAGAGTCCAAAAGATGGCTCACAACCTTCTTGATTCTATTGGTTCTGCTCTTTTAGGCTTTTTCTGTGAATATTTGGTCCAGTCCCCTCTTGCAGAATCTCTTCTCATCACTTCTGTCTCGTACATCCAGTTGTTTTGCCAACCTTTTCATCCTCTTGTATTTCCTCCATCGACGTGACTTCACACGTTAATCCTCAATACTATGCTATGGGGCCATCCTTTCCTCTTTTTCTTTCATAAAAAATGTGCTGTGAGTTGTGCACTCCTTCTTTTCCTTGATGGCTTGTTGCATGAAAACTTCCCTTTTCCCTTACCACCAACTGCTCTACTTGTCCTATGCCATTCATTTACTGATTGGCACCCTTATGGACAACCCTTCATGTATGGGAGCTAGCATCCTTATCAGATCATTGACCCACTCTACGGGAAGTGCTATGCATTTCAAAGATAGCCACACATGCTTACCTTTGCAGCATAATTCCGTGGTTCCCATTGGGAAGGCACAAGATGATTTCACCTATAGAAAAGATCTTGGCCACATCCCTTTGGCATAAGCTTGTTGCTCATTTCGGTTGAGTAAGTTCTTCTTAGGCCCTCAGCCAGACTTCATTGCAAACCCAATTGTTTTCTTGGTTGGACCAGATAGATTCTTACAACGATGTGTTTCCAATCCATTATACAAGCAAGACACTTAAGAAGCCATTGGTAAGGTCGTTTCATGTGTGATTAATTTGTCTCATTCCACTGAAAGTCTCATGAAGTAGATTTCTCAGACATTTTCTGTAATAAAACATGATGAAAATTGAATCTTGCATGGGAAATAAATGAGTAAAACATTTTCCCTATGGAATGCAAAGGAATTTTTATTTACAAATTAAGATAAGGCCTATGAAAGGAACAATAACATTCTAATAAGTATTTTTCCACACACGCCCTGGAGTTTTCTCATTGGATGAAAGAAAAACTCATAAATATGTCCAATGAATCAAGTTTATATTTTATATGTTTCAGTATTCAATTTTTCTGTGAAAGTGGCTTAACTTTGTTCTATATCAAGAAAAAAAAGAATCATGTGTGTGGGATTTATTGGTCTTTGTTGTTTTTTGATCTGATGAACGCGGGAAACAAGGTGGCTATACTGTATAAACCAATGTGGAATTTTCAAATGCAACACAATGTTTGGTTTTTTTTTATGGTAGATTTTCCATAGTTGGCTAAACAAAGAGTGAGAGTGTTTTCTGTTATGTTTTATAGATTTTGTCAGAATTTGAACAATAGTTTGTTGTTTTTGGAAAGTGCTTTGAAGCATACAGTTCTGGAAACCTTGGCAGGAACCCTTTGGCAATAGAACTTGGTGTCAGAGTTGTGCAAAGTTTGGTGAGCTTTTTGAGATTTGATTAAACTTTCATTGCAGAGAAGCATGCGTGCATGATTCATTTACAGGAATTTGAGATCATGAGAGTACATAGTGCTTACTGTTGGAATTCTATTTTTATGTTTAAGGAAGATCTTGGAGACAATTTCAGGAATTTGAGTGTATTCATTTTGTCATGGACAAAGAAAAAGTATTGATTTCCGTTGTCATGATGATTGCAAGTTGCAAAATTCCTGTGCAAGAGTCTTGATAAGTAGATTGTTAGGAAAACGTTCTTATGAAGAAAGTTCAACTAGATGATATGAACAGAATTCCAATCTGGAACAAAAAGCATAATTGTTTCAGAAGAAATTGAAATCACACATGGAATCATTTGGCTGGGGTACCATCATGGTTGTTGGACCCTTCACTGCACTATTATTAGATGAAATCCATCAGGTCGACTGAAAGAATTTTCCTTGCACTTAGAAGATATGTTTTCGTAAGTCATTGCATGGATGATTTCTCTCTTTAGTTAATCATTCCACGGTTGGTTTCTTGCATTCAAAAAAATGATTTACATGCATGAAAAGGATGAAACTGCAAAGACTTGATATTCCTCAAAAATTTTCATTTTCACTCAACTTGAAATGATTTGAGAATTAAAGAAACGACCAGTGTAGTTTCATGAGTTTTGTTGCAACACGCATTCAACTAGCGTGAAACTGAACGTTGAGTGGTTTGAGTCACATGCGTCTTAAAAATCATCTTGCCTCCAGTTTCATGAAGATTTGAATTTTATGTAAACATAAAAAGTCTTTTTCAAGAAGTTTTTATGTTTTTTTTTTCTTTTGCATACATCTTTGTTGCATGTGTGTATGGCTTACAATGGTTGACTGATACAGTGGTGAATTGGTTGCAATTAGTTTTACCTGCACACAAGTGGAGCTTGGGGTACACAATGACTGCCGCACTTAGGCTATTCGCAAGTGCCAATGATCAATTCAAACAGTTCCATTGGATAATTGTAATTGGTCAATGGTTTAGTTGAAGTCATCAAACTTGAAGGGGCAGTTTTGTACCTCAGCTTGAGCAGGGTGAGAATCATGTAACAATGTTTTTGAGTAGTTTTCCGTCCAGGACACCTCTTGTTCTTTCTGACGGAGGCCAGGCGGGCTGGGATGGTTGTAGGGTCGAGAAAAATGCAAAAATAGCGCCCCTTTGAAAGAAGCACGCAAAAATGGTGCCCCCCCAAACGTGAGCAAGCAAAAATTCCCCCCCCCCCCCCCTCAAAGCGAGCACGCAAAATTGGCGCCCCACCAAAGCAAGCACACAGAAATGGACCCCTTGTAGGATATCACGCAAAAATGGCTCCCTGCAAGAATAGCGCCCCGCAAACTAGCACGCAAAAATGGCACCCCCCGTCCGGCAATGCCACGTCATCACCCTAGAATTGCGATTGTTCGGTGGCTTGTCCATTTTTTTGTCCAATATCTCTTTTTAGAAACTGTACTTAATGTAGAAAGGTTTTTCCCTTATTAAAACAGTTCAGCATAGAAAAAGCACCCTACCATACGCTACACATTCTGCTACAAGGCATAACGTGTAGCGCACCACGACGGTAACACCATGAGGAGGAACCAAAAGAACCAACAATAAAAAAAGGCTGTAAGGCCAACTTCAAGTCACCTGCGACACAATGTGGGTGCCTTAGCGCGGACGGGTAGATCACTCGCGCGACGGGGCCACGAGGCGACCGGGTGACAAGGCCACAAGGCGACCGGGCGAAGGGACCATGAGGCGCCCGGGCGACGGGGCCATGAGGCGACCGGATGATGGGGCGACGCCGACGTCGACAACGCCGATGTCGCGCAAGGATCGAACACCATGACGGTATGCGTGTGGGAGGGGGAGGGCGAAGGAGGGGTGAGGATCAGGTGGAAGGGGAGGGGTAGGTGGCAAGGGAGGGGGATGCGGACTGGGAGGGGTAGGGGGAGGAAGAGGCGATGGAAGAGTGGGTGAGATAGTCGGCGTGGGAGCGGGAGGAGAAAGATCAGGTGGAGGTGAAGGGAGATGGAGGGTTGGCGGAGGGCATGAGGGAGGGAGGGCGGCATAGGGGGGGGGTGGAAGGAGAAGGAGAAGGATGTGGGAAAGGAAATGGGGAATGCGCGGACTGGGGGTATGGGGAGGGGGAGTGGGCTGGGAGATGGAGGGGGAGGTAGAAGAGGAGGCGGAGGCAGAGGTAAAGGAGGCAGCCGGAGAGGGAGGGGAAGGCGTTGGGAAAGGAGAAGGGGAAGGCGGAGGGAGAGGCGTAGGGGAATGAGGAGGCAGGGTGGGGTGGGAGGGGGAGGGTGGCACAGCGGGAGAGGAGGATGGGCGCGTTGGCAGGGGAGGGGAAGGTTGATGGGGGGGATGACTGGGAGAAAGAGGGGGAGGGAAGGGGGGAAGTGGATGGAGAGAGTGAGGGGGAGTGGCAGGGGGAGCAGTGAGGGGGAGGGGGAGGAGGAGGGGGAGGGGGAGGGACAGGGGCAGGGGGCGGGATAGGGTGACGGGGAGGGGGAGGGTGAGGGGGAGGGGGAGGAGGAGGGGGAGGGGGAGGGACAGGGGCAGGGGGCGGGATAGGGTGACGGGGAGGGGGAGGGTGAGGGGGAGGGGGAGGAGGAGGGGGAGGGGGAGGGACAGGGGCAGGGGGCGGGATAGGGTGACGGGGAGGGGGAGGGTGAGGGGGAGGGGGAGGAGGAGGGGGAGGGGGAGGGACAGGGGCAGGGGGCGGGATAGGGTGACGGGGAGGGGGAGGGTGAGGGGGAGGGGGAGGAGGAGGGGGAGGGGGAGGGACAGGGGCAGGGGGCGGGATAGGGTGACGGGGAGGGGGAGGGTGAGGGGGAGGGGGAGGAGGAGGGGGAGGGGGAGGGACAGGGGCAGGGTGCGGGATAGGGTGACGGGTAGGGGGAGGGTGAGGGGGAGGGTGTCAGGATTTTGGGGAGGCTAGTAGAGGTACAGGGATGACTGCGACTGAGTTTGTGGAAGAATCGGCGAAACTGCAGGAAGCTAACGGGTTGCTGACGTCTGTAGTGCAACGGTAGGGAAGTGACGGAGCACTGCTGGCAGGCACTTTGGCGTGAGGTTTACGCATGAATAGTGACAGACCACACCGTAAGGAATTGGGAGAATGCAAAAGTGAGTTAGTCTGGACCTGGTTACAGTTCACGTCCGAGAGTTGCAACTGGAGGCCTTGATCCAGATGACAATGAGATACGGCAAGCTGAGTGAGATACGGCAAGCTGACTGAGAGCGAGGACCTGAAGTGGATACAGAAGCGACAAGCTGAGGCTTGATCATGAGCGGAGTGAGCTACTGATGAAGAGCAATGAATGAGGATTGATAAACGATGAATGACAGCGGCGGCAAGAGGGGCAGAGCCCAAAGAACCACAAAGGGTGAACTATAATGAGGAAAGTACAATGTCCTAAGTACACTTCCTTCCTAGGCTAGGTCCTACTGTTAGGGTGGGCAATACAACATAAGTCGACGTTGCCACCTTGCTGTTGCTTCTTCTGCTGTTTAGGGCGAAGTCGCGAGGCGAGTCCGCTGAGGAGGGCTGATGAAGATATGGTGCCAGCTAGCACCAACGGGTTCCTTGGTTCATAGAACAAACCATGGTCTGGTCCGTGGTGTGATGCTGATCGGAGTGGTGGTGATTGTTGGTCATGGGGAGCCGGTGCCATCTTCGGTCTTCAGGTGCCTGGTTCGTGGGCCACTCATTGTCGTGTAGTGTGGACCGAGTTGCATCACCAGGCGAGGGGCTGTGGTGGCGAGCACAGTGGCGAGCTTCGTGGACCGGTCGTCCATTGAGAGCAAACCTTTGTGAGGATATTCCGGGAGCGACTGACATCCTCTTCACGAGGGAATGATCCATCGAGCAAGAGGAATTTTTGGTAAATCCAGTTCCTGCCTTTCTGAAGCCCCAAGGGTAGATGATGAAGACAGGGGGCATGAGATTAATTCAGGTTGGGACTTGATGGCAGTAGAGTATTTTCTGACAGAGGGGGAGGGGGACGGGGAGGGGCAGGGAGAAGGGAGAGGGAGGGTGAAG